>PJEM01003580.1:0-179783 GCA_004023845.1 Helogale parvula
ATTTCACAGGTAGTGGATATTACAGAAGGCTAATGGATTCAGTTGAAAACTGCTCTACAGTTATTCGAGAAGAAAAAAAAAACACCTTAATTTTGAAAATGAGCTTCAGAGGGTGAGCATGAAGGCAAAGTGTGAGTCATGTGAGCAGACAGAAAAAACCGCTCTTGCGTGAATCCTCTCATAAAATGTTAATATATGCATAAGAAAATTGTGTTCCTTAATCTCTGAAGAAACACTTATCACTAAGAACCCTTTAATTCCTTTCCTGGGCTTGATTTATTAGCTTATGAAATTATGTTAATAACCTTCATGTTAATGGTTTGGGGGCTCAAATGACCTGATTTTAATAATGAAGTAATTTATGCAATAAATGTAATCAGCATCTATGAATCTCACTTAACAGAACATATTGGTGATTAGCCAATGCTAAAACAAGTGACTGTCAGCATGGGGTGATGCGTGTCCTTCTGTGGAGAAAACAGATCTCCCTGATGGGTGCAGGGGTGGGGGCGCCTGGGGGCACGTGACCTGAGCTGCAGCTCTTGGCCGCAGAAGCTTTGCCAGAGACTGAATTTGAAATTAATTTATGAGTCTGATACTTCAGGGTAAATCTACACGGGAGGTGTCTCCATGACCAGGAGCCCGGTTATCTTTGTTGGAATGGGGTGATTTCCTGGAAGGAACCTGGGGAGTAGAGAACAGAGGATGAAGGAACAGCCAATCAGCTTCCGGGGGGAGAGCAGAGCACTGGGAGGGGAGGAGATCCGTCCGAGGAAGAGGTGGATAGATGCCGAGGAGGAGTGGAGGGATTCCAATCCCGCCGTCGTGAAATCCACATCCCAGAACAACCTGGGCGCTGGTGTTACTCAACTTTGGCTTTTCATAATGTTCTGCTGAGTTACCTTATTTGCTTTGCTTTGTTTGTTTTTTTTTTACTTGTTTTCCATTTCCTACAGGTCTAAACCTTAGGAACAACTAATTGACACTCTTATCTACTCGTCTGAGTGCAGAGGCACACTTTCATCTTGCTAGATGGATCAGACTTCTTCCTGTCTTCAGAGATCCCCAAGGAAACGAGTTTCCATTTCTTTGTCTTATTATGTAAACATTTCTGTCAAGAATGCTGTCTCCTCCCTCCCAACCAAAATCTACCTAACCATCCTCTGACTTCCCAGAAAGGAGGACAGGTGCCGTCGGGGTCCCTCCTATAGACTCTGCACAACTCCAGGCCGGGTTGAGGAGAGCGGGTCCTGGCTGCGAAGCTGTGTTTCTGGCAGAGACCAGACACCGCGGTAGGGAGTCCCCGGCACCCTCGATCTCCACCTCCGACAAGGATGTTCCACAAAATAGCACTTTTAAAAATCCAGAAACACTTCTGGAGTACTAGAGAGAATATCATGCCTCCCTCTAAGAAAGTCTTACATCGAATATCCTTTTGGCACAAAGTTAAATGAAAAAAAAAAAAAGCAAAATATTAAAATAGCTAAACTCTAAGGCACGATCCAGTGAAAACATTAGCGTTGACGTGAGAGTCTGTGGATTCCTAACTTGGCTTCCATCTCTGACTACCTGTGGAAGTAGGTGAGGTCCTTGACGCTTTAAGAGAAATTTATATTTATTCCTACGTTTTCTCTATTTTAATGAATGGGTGTTAATTTAATGATACAACCACGAAACGCGTACTTTTGGAAACTAGAGACAGAACACACTTTGCAAGAAGAGAAATCTCTAGTCGAATTTTGATTCCTCGCCCCCTGCTGCCCAGGGGCATGGTATTGGCTGTAGCAGAAGTGAGAGGCAACCTCGTGTCTCACACGAAACGAAGCTCTATGCCTCCTTTGGATTTACACAGTTGACCCTAATTTTACCACACCGGAAAGCATGAAATAGAATGCCTTTGGGGGGCTTTTGTGCAGTCTGCAACATGGGCCGCGCCACGTAATCCCATAATTTGAGAAATGACAGGGGGCAATCACAGCTCACACTTCTCAGCATCTAAAAGTCTCAGGCCATCCAGCCTGGCGTCATGTCGGTGCTGAGGGAACGTCCTCCACCACTGTCCCATGAGTCCCCCCTGCTGGAAGGATCTGCAGAGGCTCCAGGTCACAATCAGAAACATCTGCGGGGAGGCCTCGTGCCAGCCATGCCCATGTCCCCAGGCACATAATCTGGATTCTGAGTCCACAGTGAGCATCGTGGTTTGGCCAGAGTTTCCTCTCTCGGGATTCTCAGCCAATGAGGGTTTAACCCGTGACCTCAGTCCCCTCCCAGCAGAGATACCATTTGAAAGTATGTAAGCCATTTCTCCTCATGCACAATTGTGAGGGGTTTTTAATCACACAATCACACAGCCAGAAAACATTATAAAAAGAGGGGGGAAAACCCCATACTTGTGCCTCATATCAATGTAGAAAGTAGAGAGCTCAGCTCTCCTTGGACCCTAAGCAATGGCGTCCAAGCTGTACAGCTGCTGCCGCTGAGTTTTTAGGGAACTCCATGGCTTTTGGTATTTTTTTCTAAGCTCTTACCTCTGGGATTACTTGAGGTGCCTTCCTTCCTCACCCGTCAGGGCTTTCAGAATCACCAGGGCAGTTCCTTCCATTTTCACGGCAAACATGGTACCTTGCAAAGCAGGAGGGAAAAAGAGCGGGGGGTCAGCAGCAGTCGTGGTGGAAGCGGTCATTCCTGGGGGGCTTCACTCATCCCTGTCCAGAGTCCCCGATTCTGCCCAAGCGTCCCCTTTATTTGGGTTGGCAGAGGGGGCGGCTAACCTCTTGCACCTCCTCTCCGGTCTGCCCCACCTGCAAACTCTACCCTCTACCCAGCTCACAACCATGTGGGGGGCTGTGTAAATTATTATTGGGGTGGCAGAAACGGATGCCACTCCAGCCCCCGTGGTGGGGAGACCTCCATCGCGTTAAGAGACAGAGCGCTTCCCTTGGCTCTGATGAGGGTGGCGGCCAACGCGCTCTTCTCCCCCATGGTAAACGGGGGCTGCTTACACCTCCTGACTTCTGGGTTCAAAACATGTTTCTACCACACTCTTAATTAAAGCATCGCTTTTTTATCGCTCCTTGCTGCTGGGTCAATTAAACCAGCCCTTCTGTCACAGAAAAGAAAATGAGTGAAAACAATAAAAATCAGTTCCTTAAATTTATCTCCATTTATTGTTCTTAGAAGGAACATAATCATACTTGATCCCAGCCAGGCCAGGGGGTAGCAGCAGTCTCTTCTGAACATGTGCTTTTCTTCCTCACCCTCCCCATACCTTACTGTCATCTTTCTGGCAGTGTGAAAACTAACTTGTTTTGTATTAAAACCCATTTTACAAAATGGATGGGTAACAGAAAAGAGACTTCCTCCTGCTAACATAACTACTCCCAGGATAAATGATGTATCTTCCCACCAATGGCAAGAAATAGATTATTTCAAAACCTTTGGTGTCTTTATATAATGGGACCACCACAGTCCTGTGGTTAAGTGCAGGTTTTGGAGTCAGAATAACTCAGATATAAATCCTGCCTCTCTTGGAAGAGCTGTGTGACCCCTTGCTTTTCTCCTCTTTAAAATGGGAAATAATAATAATACCTCCACTTTTGATTTTAGTGAAGACTAACTGAATTTGTACATATAACGCACCTAGAATGGTGTTTGGCACGAAACAAAGGCTCAATGACTAATATCTATCATTCATGTGATCTAAAGCATCCATGAAAAATCCCATTCATGAAAGGCCCCTCTCCCACTGTAACTCCAGGATGGATTCTGGGAATCTCCAGGTGGATCACCAACAAAGAGAATGTCTTACATCTTATTTCTTCTCCAAGACATTTCCCTCTTTTCTACTCAAAAATTCTTTTGATTCAGCACAGGCTTGAAAAGATACTTACCAAGGACAATAGTTCAAGGAAGTATATCCTTTAAATATGATAATCAGAGCCAGCCGGGTAAGCACTGGCTCATAATGTTTAGAACTCTTAATAACTTGGGTGTAAGCCCTTATAAAATGGAAAGCAATCAAAGTGGTGGCTATGTCAGCATCTCTACAGAAGCAAAAAATGATCAGAGACCAGAGGAAGTTAAGACGTTTGTCTTTTTCCTGCAAGGATTTCTCATCTTACATATAAAATACAGATTACCGTCAAAGCATCAAGCTTTAGGGAATTTAAGATCTGGCTTGTGGAAGGAATTAAAGAGTATTCATCCGAAGAGTTCTGCAGTGTTCCGTGGGGGTGCGGGAAGGTCACTGCTTTTCTTGCTTCCACCCCATCAAGATTACCTTCCAATATGACATTTCTTAATCTGAGTTTATTTTCCAGGTCATTACTTTGAGTTCTCAGTGTTTTGCCCCCTTTAAAATTCTCAGTTAAAACAGAATATTGACATTAATCATTCCTTTTGCTCCCTTCCTTATTTTTTTTCTTTTCGCCCACTGTTTTTATTGATTTGTTTCTTTAGTCCTTTTCCCATTACTATTTTTGAGTAGACTTGGACATTTCTTTGCATCAACCCGAGCTAATCAAACTTAGTAAGTCAATTTGGAGTCTCCCAAAGGAGACAAATAGAAAAGTAGGCCAGCCTACATCCTGGATTGTGGAAATCAAAGGAGTAGCAACGTGGAAGCAGATACTGATCTTTACAGTATTTTTCCTGAGAAACCACAAACTAGGCTACCAACCAAAAAGGTAATATTACAAATGCAAAGCAGATTTCTTAAGTGCATCATGCCACCAACTTCTCTCATTTGCCATCAGTGTTTTAGAGCTGAACTCTGAGGCTATTTCTCACCAGTATACATGCTCTTTCTGGTTATAAACAGAGAGAGCTTCTCTTGACCTCTTTTTTAGGCAAATCAGATCTCCCAGAATCCTGAAATTTCTTGGTGAACTGGGATTTAAGTTCAGAAGAAAGAAAAATAAGAAGAAGAAAAGGCAAATTCCAGGAACTCTGAGGCCCCATTATCTGAAACACAAGTTCAGTTAGTTCAGGTGAATGTACTTAAGTCTTAATATTGCAACTTAATAGTTCCATGTCCAGAATCTCAATTTGAGGGCATATGTGCACATTTGTTTAATTAGCATGTCTGGGTACATGCAAAAGTTGGGCCACTTATCCCAGAACAGACTTATTAGAGTTTTCTTTAAAGATGCTCTCAACTCTCTCACAACTTTCCATCATTCATACTGTCGGGTTTCAGGGAAGCCTGGACTATTTAACATCCACCTGCAGATTTGGTGACCGTTCCTAAAAGACCGCGTGAAAGCATTTCCATGGCTCTCCAAAACAGAAGAGATGCTTTCTTATGCTGTGTATCTAATGTTTGATCACTTTTTAACCATTCAAAAGCTCCCTTTCCACATAAAACCATTCCTAAGTATTGCTGTCATGGGTTTAGTCATTTTGTGCTTGGGCTGATGAGATGCATACAAAGAATCTGGTTGGGGCGCCAGGGTGGCTCAGTCAGTTGAGCGTCCGACTTCAGCTCAGACCATGATCTCACAGTTCCTGAGTTCAAACGCTGTGTTGAGCTCTTTGCTGATGGCTCAGAGCCTGGAGCCTGCTTCAGATTCTGTGTCTCCTTATTCTCTCTGGCTTGCACCCTGTCTGTCTCTCTCTCAAATGTAAACAATAAACAAACAAACAAAAAGAATCTGGCTAGAAATACCTTTGCAAGGTTTTCCTCTGTTTTTGTTTTAAATCCAGAATGCATTTGCTTTTTCTACAAAATAGAGTTCTTTAGGTGGTTAGGTTTCTAGGTCAGTCCTCTGAAAATTTATTTAAACTGGAAGGCAGGTGAATCAGAGTGTTAAAATCATTTCCAATTGTTTCTTTGGGAAATACAATGAACTGGTCCTAATGAATTCTGAAAGCAGGGCGAAAACTCTGATCTAAATACAGCTCCCGTCTCCAGAGTTGAATTTCCGTTACATCACTCTCCTCCTTTTCTACTCAAGGACAGATGAGTTTTCTCCTCCCTTTCCCGTTTTAACTCTTTCCCAGGGAATAAGAGTGGATTTCTTCCCACTCATGTCTCCTCAAATAACAAGAGGACCCTCGGGGGGTACTGCCTGGCGGCTGGAACAGTGAATCCAATTGTGAACAGTGATGGCAGAGAATCTTCCCACAGCCCATTCCTAAAAAGGGAATGTCTGATGTCAGCCATGTCGTCCTTAGGGACCACTGGTAATAAGGGATAGTAGAGGCAAAACTATGGCAACAGTAAAGAGATCAGTGGCTGTCAGAGGTTTGGGAGGGAGGGATGAAAAGACAGAGCAGAGAGGATTTTTGGAGCAGTAAAAATACTCTGGATGATATCATAATGGTAGATACATGTCATTAAACATTTGTCCAAATTCACAGAATGTATAACACCAAGAATGAACCCTAACGTAAACCATGGACTTTCGATGATTATAAGGTGTCACTGAAGATTCATCAGTTGTGACAAAGGTGCCACTCTGGAGGGGGATGATGATCGTTGGGAAGACCGGGCATGTGTGGGGGCAAGGGTACATGGGAAATCTCTGTACCTTTTTCTCAACTTTGCAGTGAATCTTAAACCGCTTTGCAAAAAATTATAATTTTTTTTAAGGAAAAGAAGGGGGAGAGGGAAGAAATACTAAAAATGGAATAGTTCTGGAAAAAATATATATAGTCACTAACATTGTAGAATAATCATACCCTTGCAGGGTCGGAATGATTTCACCTCCATTTCACAAAGAAGGTGGATGAAATGATGAGAGGAAATGACTTAAACAAGGTCACTTGGTTCATAAGTGGCAGAGCTTAGGATTCTGAATTCTGTTCACGTCAACAGTATCACCTCAGTCTTTAATGTGCAGTTGAAAACAATTATACTTCAATAAAACTGGAAAAACATGTAATTGCCTTAAAAGCACAAGGTCAGAAATGCAGTATTTTCATTATGAATAATCAACTTGTCTTTGTACATTTAAGAAAAACAGAGTGACTGAAGTGTGAGTGTTTTTGCTTTTTTTTTTTTAATATAAAGCATCCTATATTTTAAAGCTTATTATTGGAGCACCTGAATAACTTGGTCAGTTAAGCATCTGACTTCAGCTCAGGTCATGATCTTGTAGTCTGTGGGTTCGAGCCCGTGTCGGGCTCTGTGCTGATAGCTCAGGGCCTGGAGCTTGCATCAGATTCTGTGTCTCCCCTTCTCTCTGCCCTTCCCCTGCTCATGCTCTGTCTGTTTCTCAATAATAAATAAATGTTAAAAAATATAAAAACAAAGCCTATTATTATTCTTTAGTAATCTGAATGTCAAGGTCCTGAAAATTTGAAAAGCATACCTAACAGTATATAAAATAAAATTTATTATAGGAATCAAGGAAGGACTGAGCATTAGGACTTTTGTCAACACAATTTATTCCATTAATACTTTAAAGGGAAAATACAGGATTATACTCTTACAGGATAAAAGAGAAACTGATATAATTCAGTAGGCATTTATGGTAAAATCTCTAGGTAAAATGAAAATGGAAGAATATTCCTAGACGAGATAGAGTATTTATTGAAAAATAACTAATAATGCATTATTAAAGAAATTCTCGTTAAAATCAGAAACAAGAAAGAGCTGCCTCATATTACTGCTATGATTCAAAAAGTGTTGGGGCTCCTGGGTGGCTCAGTCGGTTAGGTCTCCGACTTCGGCTCAGGTCATGATCTCATGTTCGTGGGTTCAAGCCCTGCATTGGGCTCTGTGCTGATAAGCTCGGAGCCTGGAGCCTGTTTCAGATTCTGTGTCTTCTTCTCTCTCTACCCCTCCCCCTCTCATGCTCTGTCTCTCTCTGTCTCAAAAATAAATAAAACATTTTAAAAAATTAAAAAAAACACAAAAAAGTGTTTTGGAGGCAGCTAGAATTAATGGGGGCATGGCCAGAAAAAGAAGGGAGTTATACTGAGCTGGGGCCCAAGAAACCTGCACAGAGACACCTCTCAGATCCTCGGCCAGGAACTGAGAGGTGCGCGGGTGGTCTTGACTCTGTGAATCCCGCTGGTAGGAGGCTGAGGGCTAAACAGACATATTGGAGATCACACTGAGCTTGAAGGCACTGGGACTGTGGCCCAGTCAGAGTGGGGAGTCCTCAGTGAAAAGAGGGCATTGGATCGGGACCCTAGGAAGCCATATCTTATGAGTACAATCTATACCCTAGAGTAAGGGCCATACCCTAGAACACAGTATAAAAATAGCAATAGGCCGCCCCAAGAAAGCCTCAGCAAAGTCTGACCAGATCAATCAAGATTGACCAATTATGTAACTGCTACCAAAATAAAACTCGATAACTTTTAAAAGAAGACAACATAATCAATTTTCCCTATGATGTATCATCTACAATGTCTAACATGGGACAAAAGATTACTAGCCTTGCAAAGAAGTAAAATGGGAAAAAAATGGGAACAGATCTTAAAATGACTCAGATGTTAGGATTAGCAGGTGAGGATTAAAAAACACCAATTATAATATATTAAAAACCGATTATAAAACACCTATTAAGGATGTGAAATTGAACATAAATAAATGTGAAGTAAGAGATGGAGAATCACAGTAAAGATATAAAATTTATAAAAAAAAGAGCCAATGGACATACTAAGCTGAAAAATACAACATCTAAAATAAAAGATCCTCCGGATAAGCTTAAGAGCAGATTGGACGCTACAGAAGAAAGTGCCAATAACCTTGTAGAAAGTCCAACAGAAATTTTCCAAACTGATGAAAGAAGAGAGACAGAGAGAAAGAAGATTGAAATAAAAATAAACAAAGCATCAGTGACCTATAGGACAATGTAAAGTGATCTAACATAGTGTAACTGAAGATATAGAGGGAAAAGAATAAGAAACAAAAAACAAAGCAATAGTAGCTGAGAATTTTTGAAAACTGAATAAAAGACACTGATCATCAAGAAAATCAAACCTAGGTACATTATAGTCAAAGAACTGAAAATCAAAGTTAAACTGTAAAACATTCAGAAGGAAAAGAAAGACATATTGTCTATTTGCTGACAGAGATAAGAATTATGTATAAGTATTCCTTATGGAAAATGGTGAAGGTCAGAAAACAATGGAATGAGATCTACAAACCACAGAAGAAAAATTGGCAACCTAGAATTCTACAGCCAGTGAAGATATCCTTTAATAAATGAGGTTTAAAAAAATGCTAGAAAAAAGAAAGCTGAGAGAATTTATAACCAGCAGATCTTCACTCCAAGAAATGCTAAAGGAAGTTCTTCAGACTAAAGGGAAATGATAACAGATGGAAACTTAGTTATTCAGAGAGAAATCAACACCACCAGGCATAGTAAATATGGTGGTAAATTAAAAAAAAATAACTGCCTTAAACATTATTTTAAATTTCTTTAAAAGAAAATTGACTCTTTATAATAACACTGGGTTGTGAATTTTATAATATATATAGAAGTCAAATATTGATAATTCATAAAGGATGGAATGGGCATGTATGGAATTACACCATTGCAAGATTCTCTGAGTTTACATGGTTTACATGGTAGGTATAATATTAATTTAAGAGACTGTGACAAATTAAGAATGCATAATGTGAACCCAAGGGCAACAATTTAAAAAAAATACAAAGAAGTATACATTTTAGGTTATGTGAACAGATGATCAAAAAATGTTGCTCTCACAATTGGAAATCCCTATGTAAAAAAAAAAAAGAATTTCAATCAATACTTCACACATACACAGAAATTAACTCAAAGTGGACCATAGGCTTAAACATCAAACCCCAAACTCTAAAACGTATAGAAGAAAACAGGAGAACATATGTGTGACCTTGGAGAAGGCAAAGGATTCCTAGATAAGACCCTAAAAGCAAGACCCATAAAAGAACAAACTAATAAATTAAACTTAATCAGAATGAGAAACTTCTGCCATTTACAAGAAGAAAACGAAGAAGGTAAAAAGACTGACTGAAGGCTGTGAGAAAGTACTTGCAGATCATATATCTGACAGAAGACCCGTGTCCAGAAAATACAAATTCAAGTAAGAATTCAGATTCAAATATTCAAAATTCAAAATGGATTTCAATAAGAACACAACAACCCAATTTTGCTAAATATTTATTTATTTTTGAGAGATAGACAGAGCGTGAGCAGGGGAAGGGCAGAGAGAGAAGGAGACACAGAACTGGAAGCAGACTCCACACTCTGAGCTGTCACCACAGAGTCCAAAGGGGGGCTGGAACTCTCAAAATGCGAGATCATGACCTGAGCCAAAGTCGGCCGCTTAATTGACTGATCCACACAGGTACCCCAACAACCCAATTTGTGAAATGGTCAAAATTTGAACAGTCATATCACCAAAGAAGAAACACAGATAGAAAATAAGCAGATTTCCAAAAATGCTCAATCTTAGCCTTTAAGGAAATGCAAATTAAAACCACAATGAGATGCCATCAAACATCTCTTACAATGGCTAAAATTACCATGACCGTATCAGTGTCAGTGGAAACGTGGAGCAAATGAAACATTCATACCCCGCTGACGGCAATGTAAAATGACATGGCCTCTTGGGAAGCCAGTTTGACAGTTTCATAAATTGTTAAATATACCCAATCGTAGGATCTAGTCATCCCACTATCAGATATTAACCCAAGAGATAAGAAATTATGTGTTGACACAAAGACTTGCACACAAATTTTCATAGAAGTTTTCCTGGGAGTAGCCCCAATCTGAACACGATCCAAATGTCCATCAGTAGGTGAATGGATAAACAAATAGAATACTTCTCTGTAATAGAAAGGAATGAACCACTGACACGCACCACAAGCATGAACCAAAATTCGTTATGCTGAGGATAAAGCTAGATTAAAAAGGGTATATATGGTATGATTCCATTTGTATAAACGTCTAAAAATTCCAAACTAATCTACAGTGACAGAAAACCGATAAGTAGTTACTGTGTGGGAATTTTTTAAAAGGTGGGGTAGGGATGGGGAGGAGAAGAGATGGGGGAAAAGATTATGAAGGAGCACTGAGAACATTTTTGAAGATGGGTATGCCTGTTATCTTGTTTATGGTAACGGTTTTACAAGTGTATACATGCGACAGAACTTATCAAATTGTACACTTTAATTTTTTTTAATGTTTATTTATTTTTGAGAGAGAGCCAGAGTGTGAGCAGGGGAAGGGGCAGAGAGAGAGGGAGACACAGAATCCAAAGCAGGCTCCAGGCTCCGGGCTGTCAGCACAGAGCCCAGCGTGGGGCTTGAACTCACCAACTATGAAATCATGACCTGAGTCAACATCAGACGCTTAACCGACTGAGCCACCCAGGTGCCCCTCAAATTGTACACTCTAAATATGTGTAGGGTACCTGTTGTCGACTATGCTTTAATAAAACTGTTTTAAAAAGTGTTAATAGAAGAAATAAAATAGAATACCAATTATATATTTGTATGTGTGTATATGTGTATGTGTGTGTGTGTGCGTGTTATTTTTAAAGTTTATTTATTTTGAGAGAGACAGAGAAAGTGGGAGAGGGGCAGAAGGAGGGAGAAAGAGAATCCCAAGCAGGCTCCATGCCCTGCCAGAGCCCAAGGTGAGGCTCTGTCTCACAACTGTGAGATCATGACCAGAGCGGAAATCAAGAGTCAGACACTCAACTGACTGAGCCACCTGGGCACCCCAATACTAAAATATATTTTACTAACCTGAAAGAAAGCAGGAAAGGAGAAATGAAAATTTTATATTTGTACTAATCAAAATATGCCATTAATACAAAGGCAAATCATAGGAGAAAAAAATCTCTCTCTCTCTTTCTCTCTCTAGATAGATAGAAGGTTTGAATCCAGAATACATAGGATTTTGTATAAATAAATATTTTAAGAAAAGAAAGCTCATTTCAAAAGGGCAAAATACTTAAATAGACATCAAGGCACATTAAAATGGTCAAAACATATGAAAAGGTGGTCGATATTCACTTTTTCATAAAGGTGGTCAATATTCTTAGTCAAACAAAAATGCAAATTAAAACCACAGTGAGATGCTACTTCATTTCCACTATAAAGTCTACAACCTCAAATGTCGGCAAGAATCTGCTGCAGCTGGCGCTCTCATACATTGCTGGGAATACAAAATGGTGTAAGTACTACGGAAAATTTGTGTCCGTGTCATAAAGTTAAAAATGTACCTCCCTGTGACTCAGCAATTCCATTTTAAGTATTTAACTACAACAAGCAATAACGAAACAAACCCCAAAAATGAAAAACAAACCCACAAAAACATATATCCACAGCTCCATTTCAAGATGGTGAGGTAGAGGGTTGCCTGGGTGGCTCAGTTGGTTGAGCCTTTGACTTTGACTCAGGTCATGATCTCCTGGTTTGTGGGTTCCAGCCCCGCATCGGGCTCTGTGCTGACAGCTCAGAGCCTGGAGCCTGCTTTGGATTCTGTGTCTCCCTCTCTCTCTTGCCCTCCCCTACTTGCACTCTGACTCTGTCTCTCAAGAATGAATAGTTAAAAAAAAAAAAAAAGATGGCAAGGTAGGAAGACCTTGAACTCACCTCCTCCACAGAACACACCAAATTACACTTATTAATAGAACAGTCTTCCAGATGAAGAACTGAGGGATGACTGAACAGCTTCTGAACAAGCAAAGATAGAACAGCAGCAGTGACAGAGTCACAGTGACGTGGGGGAATCCCATCCCTGACACTGTGACCTGCCATGGGGAACCGCAGCACTGAGGGACCAGAACCAGATCCCTTTACCCTTGGGCACAGAAAAAACAAACCTACCCACCCATGGCTTAAAAGAGCAACTAGCACATAAAAGAGATCATACTAGACCCGTGCCGAGCAGAGCCGCAATACAGCACTCCGGGTCAGAGGGGCTGGAGAATGACACACTTACTGCCCGCCTTGCGCTAAAACCTTCACCAGAGCACTGGCTGGACACTGTAACAGGCGAGTCTGGTCTTCACGGCGAGCTTGTGACCTCAGCGAGCCCAGCGTCCACAAGCTCACACCAGCCCCAGCTGCACTGGGGCAGGAGAAGGAAAAACAATGCCAGGGCTTAAAAGGGCTGAGCAGAGGAGCTCTCTCCCCCTCCCTTTAAAAGCCCAGAACAGGGGCGCCTGGGTGGCTCAGTAGGTTAAGTGGCCAACTTCGGCTCAGGTCATGATCTTGTGGTTTGTGAGTTCGAGGCCCTCATCGGGCTCTGTGCTGACAGCTCAGAGCCTGGAGCCTGCTTCAGATTCTGTGTCTCCTTCTCTCTCTGCCCTTCTCCGGCTCATGCTCTGTCTCTCAAAAATAAATAAACATTAAAAAAAATTTTTTTAAAGCTCAGAACAGAGCAGGGTATGGATGCCATAACTAGTGGGTCCAGTCATCACAGTTGGCTCGTGACCTTCCCAAGACAAGAATCTGCAAGCCCACACTGGCCCCTGTGGTGCTGGGACACAGAAAATAAGAAGTCTTTTTTTTTTTTAATTAAAAAGACTTAATTTTAACAATTTAACATTTTTTCTTTTCTTAATTTGTCTTCTTTTTATTTTTGTTCTTTTTAGTTTTTTCCTTTTATTGTTCTCTCATTTTTTTGTTATCTTTTTACTTTTTTCTTTTCTTTCATTTTTTTCTATTATTATTCTCTTTATAAACAAGCAAACAAAAAACCAAAACACCCAAAACTGTGGTTTACAAGAGTAACGAGCATCCACAGCCAGAGCTCTAGCCAGTTAGCAAACGTCACCTTGCATGCAGAGGGGCCACCATACACAAGACCATTCCTTTAAATTTAGGAGAAGTAGCCATTCTACCGAATCCGTGAAAACAAACACAGAATCAAACAAAATGTGGAGACAGAGGAATGTGCACCAAAAAGAAGAATAAGGAAAAAAACGTGGAAAAGAAACTAAATGAAACAGAGATAAGCAATATGCCGAATGAAGGGCTAAAATGATTGTAAGGGGACTCACTGGACGGGAAAAAAGAGTGGAAGAACTCAGTGAGACTTTCAATAAAGAGACAATATTTAAAAGGCCTAATCAGAGTTGAAGAAAACAATAACTGGAATAAAAAACACGCTAGAGGAAGGAACAATAGGTAAGATGATCCGGAAGAACATACCAGAAATGTGGAAGACAGGGTAATGTACGGCACAGCGCACAAGCTGAACAGCAAAAAGAGAAAAGAACTTTTAAAAATGAGGAGAGATGAAGAGATCTTTGGACAACATCAAGCAAAGAAATATTCATATGCTAGGGGTCCTAGAAGAAGAAGAAGAGAGAGAGAAAGGTGTAGAAAACTTATTTGAAGAAAGAATGACTGCAAACTTCAGCAGGGAAGGCAATTAGGGAAGTAGGGAAGGAAACAGACATCCAAGTTCAAGAAGCACACAGAGTTCCAAAGAAGATGAACACAAGGAGGTCCACACCACAGCACATAATAATTAAACTGTCAAAGGTTAAAGATAAAGAGAATCCTAAAAGCAGCAAGAGAGAAACAAAAATTTATCTAAAAGGGAACCCTCCTAAAGCTAGAGGTGGTTTTTCAGCAGAAATTTTGGACGTCAGAAGGGTGAGGCATGATATATTCAGAGTACTAAAGGAAAAACCTACAACCAAGAATACTTTCTACCTGGCAAGATTATCATTCAGGTTTAAAGGAGAGGTAAAGAGTTTCCTGGACAAACAAAAGATAAAGGAGTTTATCACCACTAAGCCAGCTTTACAGGAAATGTTAAAGGGACTTCTTTAAGTGGAAAAGAAATGGGCAAAATTAGAGATAAGAAAACAGAAAACTATGAATGGAGCGCCTGGGTGGCTCGGTCAGATAAGTGTCTGACTCTTGACTTCGGTTCGGTCACGATCTCACAGTTCATGAGATAGAGCCCTACGTCAGGCTATTGTTAAAATGTCCATATTATCCAAAACATGAGACAGAGCCCTACGTCAGTGCTGACAGTAAACAGCCTACTTGGGATTCTCTCTCTCCGCCTCTCTCTACCCCTCCCCTGCTTGCATGTACTCTCTCTCTCTCTCAAAATAAATAAATAAACATTAAAAAAAAAAGAAAACTATGGGGTGTCTAAATCTTGAAAACTAAGTGTCCAAATCTTGATTTTGATTCAGGTCATGGTCTCAGGTTGTGGGGTTGAGCCCCACACTGGCTATACACGGACCGAGTGGAGATGCAGAAAAAGCATTTGAAAAGATTCAACACCCATTCATGATTAAAACAGGGAACATATCTCACCATAAGAAAGGCCACATGTGAAAAGCCCATAGCTAACACACTCAATGGTAAAACAAAACAAAACAAACAAAACAGAGCTTTCCCTCTACGGTCAGGAACAAGACAAGGATGTCCACTCTCACCACTTTTATTCAGCATAGTACTTGAAGTCCTGGCCACAGCAATCAGATAATAAAAATAAATAAGAGGCCTCCATATTGGTGAAGAAGAAGTTAAACTGCCACTATTTGCAGATGACATGATACTCTACATAGAAGAGGCTAAAGACTCCACCAAAAAAACCACTAGAAGTAATAAATTCATTCAGTAAAGTGGCAGGATACAAAATTAATACCCAGAAATTTGTAGTGTTTCTATACACTAATAATGAAGTAGCAGAAAGAGATTTTAAGAAAACAACATGATTTACAATTGTGCCAAAAAAAAAAATACCTAGGAATAAACTTAACCAAAGAGGTGAAAGATCTATATTCCCCAAAACCATAAAACACTGATGAAAGAAATGGAAGATTATAACTAGAAAGATATTCCATGAATTGGAAGAATTAATATTGTTAAAATGTCCATATTATCCAAAAAAATCTACAGATTCAATGCAATGCCCATCAAAATACCAAGAGCATTTTTCACAAAACTATAACAAATAATACTAAAATGTGTATGGAACCACAGAAGTCCCCCAAAAGTCAAAGCAATCCTGATAAAGAAGAACAAAGGTGGAGTCAGATTTCACTATATACTGCAAAGGAGTAATACTCAAACTGTACAGTACTGGCACAAACATAACATACAGATCAACAGAACAGAATAGGACCCCAGAAATAATCCCACAATTTTATGATCAATTAATCTATAACAAAGAAGGAAAAGGGAAAAACACAGTCTTTTAAATAAATGATGCTGGGAAAACTGGATAGCTACATGTAAAAGAAGGAAACTGGACCACTTTCTAACACCATATACAAAAATAAGTCCAAAATAGATTAAAGATTCAATGTGAGACTTCAAACCATAAAACTCCTAGAAGGAAACATAAGCGATAATTTCATTAACATGGGCCTTAGCAACATTTTTCTAGAGATATATCCTCAGGAAAGCAAAACAAACAAACAAACAAACAAACAAACAAAAAAACTACCGAAACTACACCAAAATAAAAAGCTTTCATAGTGAAGGAACCATCAACAAAACCAAAATGCAACCTACCAAATGGGAGTAGATAATTGCAAATAATATATCTGATAAGGGATTAATATCCAAAATATATAAAGAACATCTACAACTCAACACCAAAACCCCCCAAATAATCCTATTAAAACATGGGCAGAGGATCAGAATAGGTATTTCTTCAAAGAAGACATACAGATGGCCAGCAGACACATGAAAACATGCACAATATCACTCTTTATCAGGAAAATGCAAATCAAAACCATGAGATATCACCTTAAACCAGTTAGGATGGCTAAAATCAAAATGACAGGAAATAACAAGCGTTGGTGAGGATGTGGAGAAAAAGGAACCCTCATGCGCCATTGCTAGGAATGCAAATTGGTCCAGTCACTGTGGAAAACAATAAGAAAGGTCCTCAAGAGTTAAAAACAGAAATACCACATGATACAAGAATTCCACTACTGGGTATTTACCTAAAGAAAATAAAAACACTAATTCAAAAAAATATATACACCCTTATAATTATTGCAGTGTTATTTACAATAGCCAAGACATAGAAGCAACCTATGTGTTCATCAGTAGACCAATGGGTAAGGAAAAGGGATATGGAAAGCACAGGTGCGCGTGCGTGCACACACGCACACACACTATGAAGTATTACACGGCCAGGATGTCAAAGGATGAGATCATGGCCTTTGAGACAACATCAGCCTGGAGGGTATTATGCTACGTGAAATAAGTCAGACTGAGAAAGACAGATACCATACCGAGTTCACTCCTAAGTAGAACTGAAAACAAAACAAAACAAATCAATCAACAAACAAAAACAGAATCAGACCTATCAATACAGAGAGCAAACTGATGGTTGCCAGAGAGGAGGAGGCCGGGGGGATTGGGTAGAACGGATAAAGGGGAGTAGGAGATATAGCCTTCCGGTTATGGAATGAGTGACTCATTGGGCTAAAAGGTACAGCATAAGGAATACAGTCAATGATACTGTAACAAGGATGTAACAGGACAGATCACAGTTAATTTGTGGTGAGCACAGCACAATGTAGAAGGTCTTTGAGCCCCTAAGTTGTACACCTGAAAGAAATCTAACACTGTATGCCAACCATACTCAAATTGAAAAAAAAATTAAAAATACATACCCACAAAAAGACTTGCAAAAGAATGTCCATCCCAACTTTATTCATATGAAGCCCGCCAGCAGGAGAGTGGGTATAGCCATCATATCATATTCATACAGTTGAAAACTACTAAGCAACCTAAACGCTACTAATGTGAGACAACATGGATGAACCTTAAACCCATTATGTTGTCAGACACAAATCGGTGCAGACCATATGAATTCACTTAAATGACATTTAAGAGCAGGCAAAAATAATCTATTGTGATAGAACAGGATTTGCTTCTCAAAGGGCAATCTGACTGCAACATGACACAAATGAACTTCATAGGGTGATGAAAATGAACGTTTCTATTGCAATGTTGTTTATACAGGTGTATATGTTTGTCAGCAGTCACTGGACTTGGGCGCCTGGAGGCGTCAGTCAGTTAAGCATCTGACTCATGGTTTTAGCTCAGGGCATGGGATCGAGCCCCATGTTGGACTGTGCACTGATAGTACAGAGCCTGCTTGGGATTCTCTCTCCCCCTCTCTCTCTTACCCTCCCCTGCTCACACGTGTGCTCTCTCTCTCTCTCTCTCTCTCTCTCTCTCTCAAAATAAATAAAGTTTGAAAAAGGAAGTCACTGGATTTACACTTATTCATTGTACATTTTGGTCTCTATAAATTTTGCCTAAGTTAAAAATAAGACTAAAAAAAATCTTAAAAAATTACTGATTTCAGAGCTTGAGCAGAAATTTATCCTGAGTATCACAATCAAATGTGGCAGAATGTTATCATGTCAGGATTCTAGGTATATGGGGTATCTAAAATTCATCTTCTTTGAATTTCTACATGTATAAAACATTTCAAATTAAATTGAATGAATAAAATATGATGTTTAAAATGTCTTTCCAACCTTAGTTGTGTGTTTACAGGGAGACTTGAGTCATGATGCCATTGTTTTAAAAGACTCCAGAAAAGAGAACTTGAAGCTTCATGACCCATGATTTCTGCAACTGAAAAGTCAATATTCTATTGCTAACCCCAGGTGTGGAATATAACATTTGTCTCAACCCAAGATGGCGGTTTCTTAATTTGTTGGGTTTATCATAGTATCCTAAATCTTATGAGCCAATGTTTTATCTGATGGGTTGGTAAAACCCATTTCTTCCCTGTCTTGTTTTTTGCTGTCAATTTGTCCTTGAAGTTTGGGTATCTGACTGTCTCATTCAACTGAAAACCAAAACCAACCCCTCTAGGTGATCTACTCTTCCATTTTATTTATTTTTTAATTTTTTTATGTTTTATTTATTTTTGAGAAACAGAGAGAACATGAGCAGGGGAGGGGCAGAGAGAGAGGGAGAAACAGAATCGGAAGCAGGCTCCAGTCTCTGAGCTGTCAGCACAGAGCCCAATGTGGGCTCGAACCCATGAACCATGAGATCATGACCTGAGCCGAAGTTGGTCACTTAACTGATCCAGTCACCCAGGCGCTCCTACTCTTCCATTTTAAAGGCAAAGAACTTGCCAAGCGAGTTGATACTATTGTTTACAATGTCATTCCTTTGTTATCATTAAATTTCACTCAATTGGACCTACCAGAGGGAACATATCCTTAAGATTTCATTTTTGCACATTTCTCACATGGAGGTGACATTTTAAAAAATTAACCTTGTAATTAGTGCTCTTACTTTGTGACTACATCAATTAGTGCTCACGGTGTTCTCAGAGGGCGGGTGGCAAATCAGTCTAGTGGTATCTGATTTCTTCCAACAAACTCTCTGTGCTTTTTGTTCAACACAGACTCTATCCCATGTGGGAGAGATGTATGAGAGAGCCCCTATTCTCTAGGACTTTCCAATTAAAAGACACGTGGTTCACGCCAATAACTATTATGATGCCTGAAGAAATGTGTAAGTAAAGGGCCTTGGGAATTCAAAGGCCCAAATACTCTCTGGCACCTGGGAGGAAAGTGTGGGTTATCAGAAAAGATGTCTTTAGTCAGGCTTTTAAGAGCAAGGATTTCAGTAGCTGGGCAGATGGAGGGAGTCATGAGGGGCATTTATGGAGAAGCAGAGGTGCATCTGGCTGGGGGTCCTCAGGTGTAAAGATCCAGGTTGGAGTTAGGCTGGATCAGAAAGCGAGAGTGGAAGATTGTACATGATGCTTTAACTGCAAGTATCTGAAAAGCTGACTCTGATTTAAAATGAAAAGTTGTATCGTCTCATAGATCACCTCCTATCATCTCATATCATATACCATGTCATCGTATCAAATCATGTCACAGGATATCCAGAGGCAGAGCCAGCTTGAGACTTAATTGCTTCAGCAGCTTGGGGATGCCTTAAGGACCCGGGTTCTAACCATCTCTCTGTTCTTCCATCTTTGGGGTTGGCTTCCTTCCAGGAATCAACCAAACACGCAACATCCAAAGACAGATTCTGCCTCTACCTGGGACTCTTTAATGAACAAAGAAGTTTTTCCAGAGGCTTCCAGCACACTTCTGCTCGCATTTCCTTGGCCAGAACTGAGTTACCAGTGCACCCTTGAAGTGATCACTGATGAAGGGACCTGGATTATTCTTAGATGAATCAGGGGCGTCCTCTCCCCCTGAGATATATCTCTAAGTGTGGAATAAATGAAGATCTGAGCAAAATAAGGGCTCTCTTAGGATAAAGGAAGGAGGAAAAGATGGAATATGATGGAAACCATTCTATTCACTACAGGGACCAACAGCTGTCACATGCATGCCTTCTATGCACAGCCCTGGGCTTGCTACACATTTTGGTTTAACCTGTGTGAGGGTCGAGATAGCAAAGTGTGTTTGCAAGCACCAGGCTGAGATATCTGGACTTCATTCCACAGACATAAGATGACTTACAGGATTTTGAACAGGGAAAGGATACAGCTGGGCATTATATCTAGAGACTTAGAAGAAAGAATCTGTGAGAAATGGAGAAAATGTATACGTACCCAAAAGTGGTTCAGTTATTTGTCAAAAAACATGATGTCAGACTTTCACAATTTTTCTTTACCTTCCATCTCTAGTAGCTGCTCCCATCCCCGTGCCTTGGATGCTTCCATGTGGCATCTGGTCAGTTCAACTGTACACGTTCAGCTTTACCATCCTAGGAAGCAAATCTGAGGGGCAAACAGGAGGGGGCAGGATATAACCCATGAAGTCCCATGCTACTCTGATTGGCAGTGTTTCTAAGCAAAACCAGTACGTTTCTCCACCTCTGGCATAGATTCGACTTCCAAGATTTTGCTTTTATCTACTTCATGGGTTTTTAGTTACCGAGTTCAGCTTCCACATCCCTCCACAGTTTCTGAGCTCAGCTTTTCCAACAACTTCCTTCTTTCCATCTCTCATCATCCCCTTCTTTTACTCTTGCTATTAAGAGTTTTTTTTCCCAGGTGGCACAAAAACAGACACTCAGATCAGTGGAACAGAATAGAAAACCCAGAAATGGACCCACAAATATATGGCCATCTAATTTGTGACAATGCAGGAAAAAATATACAATGGAATAAAGAGAGTCTCTTTAGCAAATGGTGTTGGGAAAACTGGACAGCGACACCAGAAAAATGAACCTGGACCACTTAATGAAACCGTACACAAAAATAAACTCAACATAGATGAAAGACCTAAATGTAAGACAGGAAGCCATCAAAATTGTCAATGAGAAAGCAGACAAAAACGTCATTGACCTTGACCACAGCAATTTCTTACTCAACACATCTCCAGAGGCAAGGGAAACCAAAGCAAAAATGAACTATTGGGACCTCATCAAAATAAAAAGCTTCTGCACAGCGAAGGAAACAATCAGCAAAACTAAAAGGCAACTGACAGAATGGCAGAAGGTATTTGCAAATGACATATCAGATAAAGGGTTAGTAACCAAAATCTATAAGAACTTATCAAACTCAACAACCAAAATACAAATAATCCGGTGAAGAAATGGGCAAAAGACATAAATAGACACTTTTCAAAGAAGACATCCAGATGGCTAACTGACACATGAAAAAATGCTCAATGTCACTCATCGTCAGGGAAATACAAACCAAAACCACAATGAGACACCACCTCACAGCCGTCAGAATGGCTAACATGAGCAACTCAGGCAACAACAGATGTTGGCGAGGATGCCGAGAAAGAGGATCTCTGTGGCACTGCTGGGGGGAGTGCAAACCGGGACAGCCACTCCGGAGAGCAGTATGGAGGTTCCTCAGAAAATTAAAAATACAACTACCCTATGACCCAGCAATTGCACTACTGGTATTTATCATAGGGATACAGGTGTGCTGTTCAAAGGGGCACATGCCCCCCAATGTTTATAGCAGCGCTATCGACAACAGCCAAAGTATGGAAAGAGTGCAAGTGTCCATCGGCGGATGAATGGATAAAGAAGATGTGATATATATAATGGAGTGTTACTCGGCAATCAAAAAGAACAAAATTGTGCCATTTGCAACTGCGTGGATGGAACTAGTGGGTACTATGCTAACTGAAATTAGTCAGAGAAAGACAAATATCATATGGCTTCACTCATATGAGGACCTTAAGATACAAAACAGATGAACATAAGGGAAGGGAAGCAAAAATAATATAAAAACAGGAAGGGGGACCAAACATAAGAGACTCTTAAATATGGAGAACAAACAGAGGGTTTCTGGAGGGTTGTGGGAGGGGGGATGGGCTAAGTGGGTGACGCGCATTAAGGAATCTACTTCTGAAATCACCGTTGCACCATATGCTAACTAACTTGGATGTAAATTTAAAAAATAATCAAAAAATTAAAAAAACAAGACTTCTCCAGGGATGGCCTGTGGTCCTACTATGTAAGGCCTCTCCGCTTCTTCTCATTTGGGGTTTTCCATATATCATCTTGCCACTGCCCCTGGACACCCCACACCCTTACCCCCGTGCACACCAGAGGGAGTGAGGCTATGTAAATGCATTTTTCTTCTGGAACACCAGGGTGGTTCATTCCATTAGGCATCTGACTCTTGATTTCAGCTCAGGTCATGACCCCAGGGTCACAGGATCAAGCCCCACATTGGGTTCCCCACAGACAGCACAGAGCCTGCTTGGGATTCTCTTTCATTCCCTCTTTCTTGGCCCCCCTTCTCCTTCTCAAAACAAATAAATATTTTAAAAAGGTGTTTTTACCTCTTAATCATATCTCTAAACTCACCTTTAGGAGTTAATATTTTTATTTTTTACCTCCAGACTTTAAAAGGGTCCAAAATAAATAAAATTTAGACGTTAGGTCACTAAAGATGCTCAAAGATAAAAGAGACAGAAAAGGCCTCAAGAAATGGTGTCGGTAACTCATCTTTGAGGTGGTGAGTAACTGTTCAAATAACATTTCAAGTGCATCTGCCGTCCAGGGTCTGTCAGCCATATCCGCCTTATGTCCCAGAGACATGTAGGGAAAGGTCCTTCTCTTGGGTGCTTTTCTCTAGTGGCTCGTGTCCTGCGCCAGTCTCCAGTGGGGACTCACCAGTGGCGTTTTCCCTCATGAAAAAAGGAAGCGGAGAGTGAAGGCCAGTGCCAGGTCTAGGGGGGACCCTCTTTACTCCTTTTGCTCGTGCCCTGAGCAATTACATCAGCACTCGCCTCCCTGTTTGTAGCATGAGGAAGAGGTTCTCCGTGTTTCCAAGGGACTACATTCTGGGTGTCTGGGAACAAGTGATGGCCGTGGAAGAGAAGCAGGACAGCGAAACCCAAGGTCAATGAAACAGGAGCTCAACCAGACAACTGCGAGCTTTTCCCTCTTGTCAAGGTCTGACCTCAGGATTTGCAGATGCAGGACAATCCCCAATGCTGCCTTCTCTCAAACTTTTCGTCGGCCTTTGGCCAGCCCACCAGCAACAGAAGGAGCATGGGAGGGACTCTGTTTCCAAGAAGGATGGTCCCACTCAGTGCCACTGTCCTGGGGGCAGTGCCTTCCTACCATCCTTGCCTATCGGGGTTTGGAACTGATTCCTCACAGTGGAAGATGGCGCCTGTGCAAAGGAGGCTTGTTGTGTGGCTGAGACCTGTGTGTACTGATGGTCCGCATGGCCTAGCAGCAGAAACCCAGAGAATCAGACCCAGCGTCCCAAGCCACACAGCGCGTTGTTCCAGACTCAGGACTTCCAACCCAGTCTCCCAACTGCCAGACCACCATTGCCCTGTGATTACTCCAGTAGGAACCACCTGGGCTTTTCCAGGGAAAATCTGAAGCCCTGAACACTTGCGCTTACGTAATTTATATGAAAGGAAAAAGTAGGTAAAATTTCAAACGATCAACTAGCTAACAGTATAAATAAGGGACATCCTGTCCCGAGCTTTAAGCGTTGTCAGACTTTTCCTCTAAATGCCTCTAGCATGTCTTCCTAGTATTGAACAAACATCAGCTCTGCCTGGGTCATAGATTTTGTCAACATAAACTGAAAATGTGCCGGCTTTTTTTTTTTTTTTTTAATCATCACTAACAGCTTTCTTAATTAACCTGCCGCCAGAGTCAACAGCACGGTTCAGTGTGTTGTTTGCTCCTCAGACACACTAGAGTCAAGATGCTCTTTGAGAAGTACAGAACACTTGCCTGAGGTGGTTTTGTTTTCCAGAAAGCAAGCAAGCAGGGGGGTGGGGTGGGGGGGTGGAATCCTTACAACCACAGTGAATTTGACTTAATCGCTCAAACTTCCTTCTGATTGTTTTGCCCCAAGTAACAGCCCTTCCTTAACTAATAACTTTAATTAGAGCAACCACTAGTTATAAAACTGTACCTCCCTTCTTGACTTGCTCTGCTCCTGCAGACTTCTAATAACGAAACCAGGGTTCAGCAAGTCACTTTCCTAGGTTTTCTTTTTCTTTCTTTCTTTTTTTTTGAGAGACAGAGAGAGACAGTGCGAGCAGGGGAGGGTCAGAGAGAGAGAGAGGGAGACACAGAATCTGAAGTAGGCTCCAGGCTCCAAGCTACCTGTCAGCACAGAGCCTGACGCGGGGCTTGAACCCACCAACTGCGAGATCATGACCTGGGCCGAAGCCGGACGCTCAACCAACTGAGCCACCCAGGCGCCCCATCCTAGGTTTTCATCTGATGGGCTGCAGAGCCCCGGGGCTATACACGCTGCATGTTCTGTACTCAGTGCATCAATCTGTTGTGGCTGAAGTCAACCTGTGGGGTTCGGTCTTTGAGATCTGCGTGACACACAGGATGAGTATGAAGCAAACACAGAATCCTGATTCTCAAAAGAATTCATCTTTAGAGAGGAACAAAGTTGAGGATATTGTGTACCATATGCATTTTTTAAGTTTGTTTATTTATTTTGAGAGAGAGAGCACAAGCGTGGGAGGGGCAGAGAGACGGGGGAGAGAGAGAGAGAGGCAGGCTCTGCGCTCTGCACTGACAGTGCAGGAGCCTGATGCAGGGCTCGAACTCATGAACCCAGAGATCGTGACCTGAGCTGAAACCAAGAATAGGATGCTTAACCAACAGAGGATATGGTGTGCCATCTTTAAGATGCATGTAGATTTCCTCCATAAAACCCAAGTCCCTCATTTCATCTCAAAAAGTTTAACAGGATCGTGCAGTTATTGTAAAACAACAACATCACACACACAGCTGTTCAGCTGGAAGTCACTAGAACACAACCAATACAAGCCCGCTCTCTGGCTCTGTACCCACAACAGTTTCGTCTGATGATGAAGAAACTAAACTTTTCCTGCACTTCAGGCTGCTCGGCCAGGGTTCTTGTTACGGGATGGTCAGGGGCCAAAGCCACGCTGGGCTCAGAAACAACGAGAAACTACTGAAATGGTCTGTTTCAGCTGCGTTACTGCCAGGTGAGGATGGTCTCGTGTTTGATGACACATATTCAGCGGTTGATTGTGCAAGAAATAGCAGTGTTTTTCCAGTTTGTTTTTGCCTCCTGATGCATTCATCCAGCTTGCATTCCCTGTACTGCCCTGCAGAGCTGACCTTCCTCTCGAAAATCACTCAGCTGTTTCCAGAGGCTTCCTCACTTGCTGGCACAGCCACGCCCATTCTTCTGTAATTCTGGGGGCGGGGGGGGGACACTCTCACCCCCAGCCTGACTCTGCCCCCCAGGTGGTCATGGTAGCCCTCACTTTCATGGCCAAGCTGGGAGAAGCAGGAAAGGCGGTTCACGGCATGTGGCCACCATCTGTGGAGGGGCTGACGGCGGGGTGGGTGGCGGCCCTGGCCATCCCTTCTATGGCGATGACGGACGCCACCCCACACACACCACAAGAATTTCCCACAGCCTCAGTTGAAAAGCTGATCCCGGCAGATGATTTCCAACCAGTGACTGTATCTACTTAATGGGATTCTGACTGACCAAAGTTTCACAGAGTTCTTTCCTGGTGCCTCCTTCTGTGACGCCCGTTCTCTTACTGCTGTTGGTCATTTTATAGAGACACATAATTTTAAAAGGGTATCTGGTTAATCAGCATTGTTAGCGTTTCTTCTTCAGTGGAACTAGTTTTATTTAAAATTTGCCAACCGTTTCTCTCCACTAGAGATGGCAAGTCCCTTTGGACTCCCCTTGCTCTGAGAACAACTTTAATGTAAATGGTAAGTCTGCACGCTAGCCTCTGGTGGACTGAAGTAGACTGACCAAGGTCTGCTGTCAGGAAAAAACACCAAGGGCCACCAAGGGGGACTCACGATGATGGCAAAGGAAAGGTCTGGAGATGTAATTCCCGCTCCACAACCAGGGAGTGATGAAGAGGTGGCTCTGGTGTAGAGGGAACAAGGTGGGGGTGTGGGAGCGCAGGGGTGCAGAAGAGCAAGGAACTGCACACCGAGAGCTGTGTGCCTTGACGCTGCGGTCATCATCCCGACCTAAAGACCCACTCAGCACCAAGATCTGGGCCAGCAAAGGCTTCATCACAGGAGAGGATGGGGGCCTTGAGCTGTGACTCTGCAGATCTACAGTGAGGCAGTGACGGAGCAAAAGCAGCCACAAGTGGGCTACGTGGTGGACTGGTCATGCGTGGCAGTTCTCTCTCCAACAGGTGCTTATTTACCAGAATGGAATGATCTGGATAATGCAGACAGAGGGACTAGATATCCTGCCAAACCCTGGAGACACAAGTTAGACTTAGTTTGAAAGACAAGAGAATGTGGCTTCATAGGCACCCAAGGCGGGAATCCGGTCATTCAGGCTTATTTAGAACCAAAAGGGACCTCAGAGATCATTAGATCTCATTTTCCAGAGAAGAACTGATCAGGTGCAGATCCATTTACCCCATCACCAAGCAAGTAATGGGTAGAATTTGTACAGGAGACACATAGCTGACTGCCACCCAGGGTCTTTGCCATGGTCAAAACTTGTACCTCTCCCTAGATGCAGTATGGTTTGCTTTAAACCATCTGAGATTGAGGAGGGTGCACACTTGAGCTCCTACTGTGGAATTTAGTGACTGGATTCTCCAGTTTCACACATTGGTACGTATGTCACGGGGTTTCACCACTTGGTTGGTGAGGTAACTACAGAGATGAACGTCTTAATTTTTACCCTAATCTTGGAGCTCTGGTCCTTTATTTTATTTTACTTTATTTTTTAAAATTTATTCTTAATTTTATTTAAATCCAAGTTAGTTAACAGATAGCATAATAACAATTTCAGGAGTAGAATTCAGTGATTCGTCACCTATATGGGACACCCGGGCCTCATCCCACAAGTGCCCTCCTTAACGCCCATCACCCATATAGTCCGTGCCCCCACCTACCTCTCTTCCATGATCCCTTCCCCTTCTCCTATGTTCATCTGTTGTGTTTCTTAAATTCTACACATGAATGAAATCATAGGATTTCATTCTTTCTCTGCCTGACTTGTTTCACTTAGCATAATACACTCTAGTTCCATTGATGTTGTTGCAAATGGCAAGATTTCATTCTTTTTGACTGCTGCGTAATAGTCCATTGTGTATATATACCACATCGTCTTTATCCATTCATCAGCTGATGGACATTTGGGCTCTTTCTATAATGTGGCTACTGTTGACAGTGCTGCTATAAATACTGGGGTGTATGCACCCCTTCAAATCAGCATTTTTGTATTTGGATATATATATATATATACCTAGTAGTGCAATTTCTGAATCATAGGGCAGCTCTATTTTTAATTTTCTGAGGAACCTCCATACTGCTCTCCAGAGTGGCTGCACCGGTTTGCACTCCCCCCAGCAGTGCCACAGAGATCCTCTTTCTCCGCATCCTCGCCAACACCTGTTGTTGCCTGAGCTGTTAATGTTAGCCGTTCTGACGGGTGTGAGGTGGTGTCTCATTGTGGTTGTGGTTTGTATTTCTCTGACAACGAGTGACGTTGAGCATTTTTTCGCGTCAGTTAGCCATCTGGATGTCTTCTTTGGAAAGTGTCTATTTATGTCTTTTGCCCATTTCTTCACTGGATTACTTGTTTTTTTGGGTGTTAAGTTTCATAAGTTCTTTACAGATTCTGGATACTAACCCTTGGTCCAATAAGTCATTTACAAATATCTTCTCCCATACCATAGGTTGCCTTTCAGTTTTCTTGATATTTATTTATTTTTTAAAAGATTTTATTTTTAAGTAATCTCTACCCCCAACATGGGGCTTGAACTCATGACCCTGAGGTCAAGAGTTGCATGCTCCATTGAATGAGCCAGCCAGGTGCCCCAGCTCTGGTGTTTTATGTGTAACCACCTAGATAACCAGAATGGTTAAAGCCTAATGTGTATCTTAAGTGTCGCCCAACCAGCTCCTTCTCCCCCAGATAAAATCCTATTGCTCATCCTGAGTTCTCTGTTTGGGGAACAGCATCCACCAGCCTTCCCCTCAGTCACACAAAGTCCCACAGATTCCAGCTCCTCAAAAGTTGTTCTATTTCCTCTTTTCCATCCCCACTGCTGCTGCAGCACTTAGTAGGATCTTACCACCTGCGACCTTGACCTGCAGTAATTTCCTAACTGGTCTCCTGGGTTTTGATCCCATTCCAGATCTTTTACCTCACTGCCACCAATGTGATTTTCCCCCCCATAAACGTTAAGTCTGATCATGTTAGTCTTTCAGTGGCTCTATAATCCATTCAGAAAAACTCCAAACAACTTTGTGTGCACCGCGGGCCCCCACGACCCACCTTCTACTTGATTTCATCCAAGCCTTCTTCCATCCAGCCCACCAGCCTCCTCCGGTTCTGTCCTCCCAAGACCCTACGTGCTGCTACTCAAACCTCTTGGAGTTTCTCTGGCCAGCCACCTCTTTTTCATGGCCCCAGTTCTCTCATTGTGAATTCACCACCACCCCTGGGAATGTCCCTCTACCTTTCAGCCTGATGACCACTTACATGTTTGAACACTCAATTCAGGTGCCACGATCTCTGTGGAGCTTTTTCTAACCTCTCAGTCCCACGGGGGAAAGATGAACGCTCCACCTTGTGGGTCCTGACTGCACCCTATTTAGATTTTTATTCTGGCACCTCTAACACTGCAGACAATTATTTGTTTCATTTCTGTCTCTCCCCCAGAATGTTGGGACAACTTGATGGTAAAGAACATACCTTATTTATCTTTGATTTTCTAGGACCAAACACAGTTCCTGGCATATAGTAGGCATTTGGCAGAATGGAGAAAGGAAGGAAGGAGGGGAGATAGGGAGAAAATTTATCACAATATAATATCATTCCATTTTTTTATTTCAGGAAAAAAAGGCATGTGGTAAAACTTTGATCACTGTTTCTATAAAACACTGAAGCTAATTACTCAAGGCAGTTCAGGAATTTAATTAGTAGTGTTAGGAAAGATAAACATGGGGGCATCTGGGTGGCTCAGTCAGTTAAGCATCTGAGCCTTGCTTTTGACTCAGCTCATGATCTCACAGTCGGTGAATTCGAGCCCTGCATCTGGCTCTGTGCTGAAAGTGTGGAACCTGCATGGGTTTCTCTCTTCCTCCCTCTCTCTCTGCCCCTCTCCTACTCTCTCACACACACACAGACACACACACACACATATTCTCTCTCTCTCTCTCTCTCTCTCTCTCTCTCTCTCCCTCAAACACAAACATTAAAAAAAGAGAATATAAATATTATTCATTTTCATCTTGTACTTTGTGACCATTGGTGAGACAACTCAATCTTAAGATTTAAAATTAAAATTAATCTTAGTGACTACAGTGGACATTGGTCATCTATTTTGCTGCCCAGATGTCCTTCCTGTGTTTGGAGACCTGCCCTGTACAGAAGTCTTTAGGGGAAGGAGAGCCCTTGTCTACAGCAGCTGTAGACATGGGCTTCCCATCTTCTCAGTGTCCCTTGCAGACTAACCAGTGTGTTCACAGGGCCCATGCATTACATGTGACCATAAGGAATTGGAGCTGATGACCGTAAGGTATAGAAACAAGAGGATAATTCTTCTCTGGTGGCAGTAATGGTACTAGTAGCCTCAGAATTCAGCGCCAGTGGTCGTGTGGACCATAGTGACCAGGGGGCAGAGGGAGGGGGTCAGGAGCCATGTTTCCACCAGCATATTCTGCAGACGGACGTCAGCCAAGGGTCTGAGCTCTTGCCTCCCTCTGTTTCTGTCCAGTTCCCAAATCTGGCCCTCCAGGTGTCCTTGTGGTTTTCTGGAGCAACTGATTTTTTCGATAAATTCCTTTTCTGCCTACAGTCTTTTCTGTTGAAACTAACAAACCCAACAGATCCAGAACTCTTTGGTTATTCACAAATGGTTCCGGCTTCAGGGGTCTGGGTCTACCAGTGCATATGACTTGTAGGAGTCTGGCTGATAAACTCTCCCAACCACAGGTGAGTCAGTGGTTAATTTTTTCCATGTTATTAGAGAGATTTTTCCAGGCAGACTATTTTCCATATAAGCTTCCTTGCGGAAGGTTTTCTTGCCCTAAATCACACCCCTTTGTGTTAGTACAATGCCTGGCGTATATTAGGCACATGATAAATGCCTCCTGAAGGAACTGTGAATGAATATTTCAAATCCAGGAGACTCATTTTACGAAATCAAATTTGGTGCTGTTAAGGTAAAACCTTACAAACAGAAGCAACAAAGATGGGCTTTAAAGAACCTCTTCCCACATGATTAGATGAGGAACCTACTCCAGAGTAAGGCTTGCAGATATTCTAGAAGGATACTGGTGTTCAACAAATGTGTTTGATCCTTACCAATCCTTTCCTGGAAGTGTTCTAGGGTGTTCCTGCTCAAACTATCTCTCGACCTTAATTTCAAGAGATTAATCCCAAACTTAATCTCTGTGACCCTTGGTTTCCTCTTCAGTAAAAACAAAGATAATAATCCTTCCTCAAAGGGTTGCTACCAAAGTCAAAATGTTATAGGTGCTCATTTCTTTTTGTCTTTATTATTCCTGTCTATAATCCCAGCATCCTTTTTTTAATAGTTTATTGTCAAGTTGGTTTCCATATAACACCCAGTGCTCATCCCAACAAGTGTCCTCCTCCACGCCCATCACCCATTTCCCCCTCTCCCCCTCCCCCATTATTGCTTAGTTTGTTCTCAGTATTTAAGAGTCTCTTTGCCTCCCTCCCCCTCTGTAACTATTTTCCCCTCTTCCCCACCCCGCCATGGTCCTCTGTTTCTCCTGTTTCACATATGAGTAAAAGCATATGGTATCTGTCCTTCTCTGCCTGACTTATTTCACTTAGCATAACACCCTTGAGTTCCATCCACGTTGCTACAAATGCCCAGATTTCATTCTTTCTCATTGCCATCAGCATCCTCTCTTAGATTTGTCCCCAAACTCCCATGAGTGCCTTTTCTGCTCCACCACTGACTACGTCACCATGGATACAAAGTTGAGTAAAGGGGTGTGCCTACTTTCAAGGAGTTAACAGTGTAGTCACGGAGATGGATGGGCAAAAGAAACCCAGTAAACACTCTGAGCGATGGCGGCAAACATGGGTATTACTAAGGAAGTACAGGGAAGGGCAGCTGATGATGGAGAGACAGCACATTCGAAAAGATTCCTGGAGATGGCCTCCAAGGGAGTCTCGAAAAAGGAAAGTTGAGGGAAAGAGCAAGGAATGGACTTCTAAGAAAAATGAACCACAGGGGTAACTACTGTTCCTACCTGGAAAATAGCATTTCAGAATTTCTAGAAGGTGAAGTTAAAGAGGCATTTGGTAGGAAGCCCAGTCTGTAGAGGGAGGTGGATCAGATCGCGGTGAGTAGGTATGTTAGAAAGGGGGCGTGCGAGTCTGGGTGATAGGGAGCCACTAGAGGATTCTAAACAAGTAGGTATTTTCAAAACCTCTGTCTGGCAATAGTATGGAGGATGAATATTGGAAGCCACAAAATGCAGCCAGGGGAGGTCCAGTAGGAAGTCATCAACCCTGGTCCATGGGACTGACTGTGTTGGTCAAAACTGGGGAAATGGTGGAAGAGACAGGGATGGAGGAAGGGAGTTGAACAAGGTTTAGAAGACATTAAACATGTTATTAGAAGGCTCACCTTTGTTCTGCTTCCTAAATATTATTGGGGTGCAAAGGGGTTGAGCTGATGATGACAAGTGATCCCTTGGCACACACGTCCCCACCCCGTCATCTTCAGATAGGATGGAATTGCCACCGGTCAGACACGGTGCTCAGCACCAGGCTGTGGCGGCATGATTCCAAACCCGCCCTTGGTCTACATTCAAAGATCACACACATAATGGAAAGGCTTCCAATATTTTCCGTGTCAGGAAACATTTTTGAGCTGGTGTAAATCATTCACCTTCCTGGAATTCCTTATAAGATATTTTACATTTTTCAGACAATCCTATTCAGAAGCTCAAAGGAATCTTTAACTAGGACTTCTTTTCATATTTTCACCAGACAGCCTACATACATTTAAATCAAATGGGGGGGGGAGGGAAGAAGCAAAGAAGATATTAAGGTAAACACAGGATAACATTGGCCAAAAATGTCGGGAACGGCTTCCTCACCCTGTCAAATAGAAACGAGGCCAGACAGCTATTTCACTGGGTTTTACATTCTCCTCCCCAAACAAATCTAATCTCATGCTGGTGTTCACAGACGCAGCCAGCAGGAAAACAGTCTAAATGTGGAGGGCAGAGATGTAGATATACTGGCTCTGTTCCCAGGAGGCCAGGTCAGGATGAGAATCAATATTTCAATAGCTTGGGATTAGGAAACACACATATCAACTCTGGTCCATTAAGGAAACACACGTTAAAGCCACAGACATTCTGTATCTCTCGTGGCTTGATAGGGGTGAAGTGTTTGACTCATCGGTGGAAATGTACCCCATTATTCTTGTACTTTATATGGAGAAGTACAAGTTGTGTAAAAAATTCTCAGAATGAGACCTAGGGTTGCTTTCAGAACCGCCGTAAATAAGAACTTAAAGCCCCTGATAAGCAGCTTTTCGGGGCAAAGGGAAAACAGAACAGGGCTCTGAATGCAGTTGTGTTATTTAGAAAATAAAGGTCACAGAAATCAAAAGAGGTAGCCTTTGGCTTGGGTAGGCAGCAGGCTTTGCTCTGATTTGACAGACCTCCCCTGGGGACCCCCTGCCCCAAACATTTGGAAAATCCAGACAACCAAAAGATAGTCACAGCCAATTGGTACCTTTCCTGTTTGTATCAAAGGAAAAACACTGAAACCACAGGATGATTAATATCAGTTCACACACTGGGACGTGCATCTGCAGGTATAACTGGGCAGAGGACGTGGGGATTTCACATTTACCCTTTTTCCCTCAGAAATAATGAATGAAAGCACCTGTATTTAGAAAAGGGGTTTTCCTCCAGCAGAGACGGTGTCTCTCGTGTCCCAGGGCACGCTCAGATTTCCCCGAGCCACACAGGCTTTTTCTAGGGCATGCCTTGGTCTAGCACTTGCAGGTGTCCATGAAAGAGAAGAAATGTGAGGGGAGCGGGGGTGGGGTGTGGACCAGAGCAGAGTCTCAAAGATCTAATTGCCACGCTGACAAGCATCAGATCAAAGGAGTCTATCCTTGGTTCTTTGATCTCTTGATAACCACATTTAGCACCCTCCCCTGGCTGTGCCTGGGGCAGGCATCCCTCCCTCCAAACTCCCTCATCTTTTTCTTGTTTAAATAATTCAACTGCTAAACATTTTCAAAGGGGCTGGTGGAACTCAGCAAGTGCTTTAAGATCCACTCGTTGGCTAGATTTAGTGGAGCCTTGTTGCCGTCCTAACGCCAGATTGGAAAATAAAAATACGCCTCACGGAATCCTAAAAAAAGGATGCCTATCACTTTTAATACCTTCTCTGACTTCCAGTTGTGCAGCAAGTCTGCAGAAATGGGGCGCTGAACACAACTTCACCTCCGGAGATTCCTGATGGGGCGGGAAGGGGGGGGAGGTGCTCCGGGTCCTTGTGCCAGTAGAGGCAAGGATCCGAGCTGCACCCACCACCCCATCAGTCCCCACCCATCCTCCCCTCCCTCCCCCAGGTCCCCAAGATGAAAAGATGGTCCTTCCCCTTTGGGCTCCACATCATCCGGTGTCTTCCGGTGCTGAGTGTCCCTACTAGGTGCACCCAGCATGCTCTGCTCAGAAATGGCCTTTCTTAAAATGTTAGGGAGGGAGCAGCCAGGCCAAGCCATGGAACTTGTTTCTGCCTTCGGATGATCCTAGGTTACCAGATTTAGCAAATAAAAATACAAGACAGCCAGTTAAATTTGAATTTCAGATAAATGACGAAAATATACATATATTTTTTTTTACCATGAGTATGTCCTAAAATATTGCATGGGACACATTAATAGTAACTAAAAAAATATTCATCATTTATCCGAAATTCAAATTTAATTGAATGCCCTGTGTTTTGTCACCCTACTGGGGTCCCTCTTGTCACCAAACCTTGGGAGAACATCTTATGGTGGCCGGACTTCAGAGAACAACAGAGATTGATTTGTGAGTGTGCCCTGGGAGAAAGGAAAGGGACAGTCGTTTGCTGAGCTCCCCCCACACACGTGTCCCTCGTGATGCCCTCAACACCCCCCACAGGACAGGGGCTACGAATCCCCTTGCACTTGGATGGAACTCAGTGAAAGTCAAGGACTTTGTCAGCCTCCAAGTAACGCAGGTAAAACTCTAACCCAGGCATTCCTGACTTCAAATCCCAATTCGGTCCACTACCTACCGCTCCCTCCTTCTCTCTCCCCAACAAGACACGACAGATCCCGAGGCTAATGGACTGCTTTCAACATCAACATGCCTTTTTCATTCCAGATATATCTTTTCATGTGAATCCAAAGTTCTAGTTCTTCTCCTCTAGAACTCTCTGTGTTGGCATTAGAGGCTGTGGGGAAGCCCCTGGAGATCTGACCGGGGGAGCGAGGTGTGTGGGGTCTTAGGTACTTAAGTCAATTGAAGATAGTCGCCAGCGCTTTTCCTCACACCAGCGAGCCCTTGTGAACTCATTAATCTGTCCTGAATTCAAGCTGGGACACCAGCATGTTGTGAAATGCTGACTTCCTCTAGGGTAGCAGTTCTCAAGTTTAAGTGTGCTTCAGAATTACCTGGAGGGCTTGTAAAACAAATTCATGGGTCCTGGCGCCAGCCCTAGAGTTTCTGCCTTAGGCGGTCTAGGGTGAGGCCCAAGAATTTACATTTCCTTCTTTTTAGTTTTTATTTATTTATTTATTTATTTATTTGTTTGTTTGTTTATTTATTTAGAAGGGGAGAGAGAGAAAGAGAGAGACAATCCCAAGCAGGCTCCACACTGTCAGCACAGAGTCCGATGCAGGACTTGAACTCACAAAACTGAGATCATGACCTAAGCCGCAATCAAGCGTTGGATGCTCAACCGACTGAGTCACCCAGGCGCCCTCGAGAATTTCCATTTCAGGTATGTTTCTGGGTCGCCTCTGGAACAACACAGGAGGCCTCCCCAAAATAACACAGGTACCCACTTTTCGAAAGTTTGCATTACGTCACTCGCTTGTATAAAAGGCCTACGTTAGTACCTGTTTCCAGTAACTGAAGGAAATCCTGAGAGGATTTTCACTTTTATGGAGAGGGAAAAAGTGAAAATAGCATTCAGCGTGTGTTTTTCAGGGAGCCCCTTTTTATTTATTTATTTACTATTTTCTATTTATTTATTTTTGAGAGACAGAGAGAGACAGCATGAGCAGGGGAGGATCAGAGAGACAGGGAGACACAGAAGCCGAAGCAGGTCCCAGGCTCTGAGCTGTCAGCACAGAGCTCGACGCGGGGCTCGAACCCACGAACTGTGACATCATGACCTGAGCCGAAGCTGGACACTTAACCGACGGAGCCAACCAGGCGCCCCATGGGAGCCCCTTTCAGAAGAGGCAGTGTGCCCCGAGATGTGAGAGAGACCTCACAGAGACCCTTCCCAAGAACTATGCTCAGCATCAAGCCCCCAGGGCTCTGAACCGTGTCTGTGAGCATCTGTGTCTTATCTCTGTTTAGTCTGTGCATCTGTTAGCAAGGTGTGTCCTAAGGTGTCAGAAAAGACTAACGGACGGACGAAGGTCTGAGAATGCTCAAATAAACTTTCTTTATAAATTAATGGTAATTGTTTCTTTGCTTCACACCGCTTGGGCTTACAGAAAGTTTCACAGAACACTCTACTTTCAGATCACGGGGGAAACCTGCCTATAGTATTTGCATTTATCCATGTGCCCTATGGAAGTCAAGGCCATTTCGACACCTGTCAGACCAGCACTTGAAAGTGTCCCGCAGTCCTACCTCTTCAGTGAACTCCACATCCATTCCTGGACTCAGGATGTCTCACTGGAGGGGTCAGGGATGGCCAGCTTGGAGGCTCTTGCAATAGGACCCACTGGAGGTAGAGAGTGTGAATGAGGGTAAGGACTGTGAGAGCTGGATAGAAAAGCAAAGACTGTTGGTCTAAAAGAAAATTTTCACATCCATTCTTGCTAGTCTCCGGTGCCAGAAGAATTCTGGCTAAATTTGGGGGAATAAATTTGGGGAAATATTTCTGTGTGTTTTTGTACTGCGATCTGAGTAAGTCTGTGCCTTCAACTCTGCATTTCTATTCTGGCAATGACCACCCTTTATACAACTTTTTAAAAAATGTTTATTTATTTTTGAGAGAAAGAGACAGAGCACAAGCAGGGAACAGAGAGAGAGTGAGACACAGACTCTGAAGCAGGCTCCAGGCTCCAAGCTGTCACCACAGAGCCCGATATGGGGCTTGAACCCACGAACTGTGAGATCATGACCTGAGTCAGAGTATGATGCTTAACCAACTTAGCCACCCAGGTGCCCCAAACTTCTTTAAGTCAGTACTGATTTCTCAATTTTACTCTCCTCCCTATCATCATTTGTTTATATTTATTTATATAAATTTATATTTCTAGGATATATATGTCACCAACATTTATTTATTCACCCCAAATCATTTAGTAGTTTACTGGCAAATAAAGGGACAGCTGAAACTCAGTAGAACACACAAAACCGTGGAGATATCTCCAAAGACCTGTGAGACCACAGAGCAAAGAAAGCTGAACCTAAAAACAGTCAATTGTACAACAATTAATTTTCAAACCACTCTGCAATTAATTTGTGGACTTGAATGGAAAATATAAATTCATTCCCTACATTGGAAATGATTTCCCAGAAGATTATGCATTCTGTATACGATGCCTCACAGAGCCCCTATAGCAACGGCACTTGAAAAATACATCTTGGTAATTGAGAAGAGTAATTAAACCGTTTTAGCCTATTAATTTCACCAGACTATCAAAATTCTAAAATAAATAGAACAGTCTTATTTGACTTTCCCCAAATAACAAACATTTTGATTTTTTTTAATGTTTTACATGCGGTGCTATCAAGAGTGTAGTACTGAGTTATCAGGTACGGAAACCTCGCTCTGGCGGGGAGAGCTGGACTTGACAGAGGCCAGTGGGTGATGGACAAAATCGGAGCTCACTGCGGAGGGACGGGAGGAAAAGAAACACAAATGTTCAAAAATGTTTTTAATGTTTATTTCTTTTGAGAGAGAGAGAGAGAGAGAGCAAGGAGGGGAGGGACAGAGAGAGAGGGAGACAGATTCTCAAGCAGACTCCATGACGTCAGCACAGAGCCTGATGCGGGGCTCGAACACAGGAACCCCGAGATCACGACCTGAGCAGAGATCAAGAGTTAGATGTTTAACCGACTGAGCCACCCAGCCGCCCGAGTTTAAATTTGTTTTTAAATGTTCGTTATTTAAATTTATTTATTTATTTTTTAACTTATTTATTTATTATTGAGAGGGAGAGACAGAACATGAGCATGGGAGGAACAGAGAGAGGGAAAGACACAGAATGTGAAGGAGGCTCCAGGCTCTGAGCTGTCAGCACAGAGCCTGACATGGGGCTCGAACTCACAAACCATGAGATCATGACCTGAGCTGAAGTTGGACGCTTAACCGACTGAGCCCCCCAGACCCCTATAAACGTTCATTATTTTAGTAGAAGAAGCTGGGATGGAACGAGAACCCGAGATCTCCAGCGAGAGAGCGGAGAGGATGCTGGGAGCATCGGGAAGGAGACCAAGGACTTAGAGAAAGAAAGCAGACGGGAGCGGGGCTGATGTGCGCATGCCCGAGACAGACCTAACTACACTCTTCTTTTCTGTTGCTGTTTTTGCTTCTTTGGTTTAAAAATAAAGTGTCCTGCTTTAGCTCTAATTATGCCTTTTAATTTTCATTTTTATAAGATTAAAATCGCATAACCTGCCTGGGACAAACTGATCGAAGGCATTTGATGTGCCTTCAAAAGGGAAGAGGGAAGAAAAGCTCCAAGTTCAACCCGATGAGGCAAAACCCTTCTGTACTTGGAGAGCCTTGTTGACTTAAATGTCTGGATTGTTCTCCCAGGCAGGGAAAACCATCTTAAAAAACAAACAAACTTGTGTTCTGGGGCATTTCCCAGAAAAGACGCAGGTAGGGTTTAGTAAGATGGGAGTTGGGTTTGTTTTTGGGGCTTCGGCGGGGCAGTACAAGGTCAGCGCTGTGGTGTAATCCGCTCTGGTGCCTGCTCCCGTAAGCCTGACCACAGCCCTCCGAAAGCTGTGCAGCGTGGCAGTTAGTAAAATGAAATTTCATTTTCTAAACATCTTCTCCTCGATACCTTAAAAAGCTACTGCTGAGTTTTAAAATGTCCCGGAAAAACTCTGGTGGTTGAAATTCCAGAGTAATTTCCCTAGGAGAAGGCTGCTACAACTATTTCCCCCTAAAATAAGTTAATAAGGTGGAAATATGGGGGCAAGACGGCATGTTGAACATGACCTAGAGAATAGTTTAGGAGGCAAAGGAGACAGGGATGTGTGGAGAGGAAGAGGTTTTTTATTTTTATTTTATTTAAAAGTTAAAAAAAATTTTTTTAGCGTTTATTTATTTTTGAGAGAGAGAGACACAGAGTGTGAGTGGGGGAGGGTCAGAGAAAGAGGGAGACACAGAATCAGAAGCAGGCTCCAGGCTCTGAGCTGTGAGCACAGAGCTGGGCACGGGGCTCGAACCCACAAACCATGAGATCATGACCTGAGCTGAAGTCGGCCGCTTAACCGACTGAGCCACCCAGGCGCCCCCAAGAGATTTTTTAAAATAAGGGCTGCATCGCCCTCTGGCGTACACACAGGGCTGCTCGTGTGTATGAAAGGCCACCAGCTCACGCCCTCGCCTGCTCAACGCACCGCGGCATGTTTCAAGCCGCATCCTGGGTCCTGGGCCTCCAGACAGGCCCTCTCCGTGGAGTGAGGCTCCCTGGGGTCAGCCTGGAGCAGAGGCGGCCGCCCACACACGCGAAGAGTCAAAGAAACAAATCCCAGGGTCGCGAGCACCATGAGAACAAGAGCGGAGCTACGCGCCTCTGGACTTCAAACCCGATGTCATCCTGATTGCAGCGTTGGTACTTAGAATTAGTTCTGCCTCTTTCGTACTCGGTCACCACCTCATTCTTCATCACTGGGATGGGAAGCCACCTACACCCACTGGGAGCTAAAAGCCTCATTTGAGCCCCAACCTGTTACCAAAGCTTTAGTGCAACAAAGTGAGACACGGGGACTTGAACTTCAGCGTTTTCCCCTTTCCTAACCTGCTTTCTTTTTTACTTATTTTCTTATTTGAGAGAGAGAGAGAGAATGCACAATCAGGGGGGAGGGGCAGAGGGAGAGAGAAAGAATCTTAAGCAGGCCCCAAGCTCAGCTCAGAGCCCATCTCAGGGCTCCATCCCATGACCCTGGGATCAGGACTTGAGCAGAAATCAAGAGTTGGATGCTCAACTGACTAAGCCACCCAGGCACCCCTACTAAGTTTTTAGGCGCTTCCTAGAAAACTGCCTCACTGTATTCTTTCTGCTTCTTTACCTTGCTCCACACGTGCGGCGCCCCCCCCCCCCCGCCCCCATCCACAACCAGCGCAGATAGGAAGGGAGCGAAGGAACAGTAACTGGTGGGGCCTGAACCTCCACATCTCCTCTGCCACACGGCGGTGATTCTGCGTGAAACCCCCACGGACATGAAAGTCTGTTACTGATGCGACCAGTGACTAAGAGCTCAGCGGACGTCAGGAAAGGAGGTGGGAATCTTTCGAGGCATCGTTGATTTTGTTTGATTTCTTTTCTTTTTAATGTTTATTTATTTTTAAGAGACAGAGACAGAGCATGAGAGGGGGAGGGAGAGAGAGAGAGAGGGAGACACAAAATCGGAAGCAGGCTCCAGGCTCTGAGCTGTAGACACAGAGCCTGATGTGGGGCTTGAACCCCTGAACCATGAGATCATGACCTGAGTCAAAGTTGGATGCTTAAGCAACTGAGCCACCCAGGCGCCCCGATTTCAATTGGCTTCATGATTGTAAATGCCAGCAGATCCCCAGTGGAACCGTCTGTATGTTACCCAAAGCAGGCCCATTTGGGAAGCCCCCAGCGCAGGATCACAACCTCCTTGTGGCTCAGAGACACCTGCTTATGCTGGGAAACCCTGGGATCAATAGAACGCAAAACAGGTTGAATGACTATTATCAGTCAGGTTATCTGAACTCACTTTTGCCAAAATAATCCATCTGGGTGGCTACTTAGATGCGAACCGGTCGTGCAGATATGTTTCTTCTTGGAAATCACGGTGAGACGGACCAGCTTTCCCTCACCCTCTCCAGGCTGTTTCCCTATGTTTGCATTTCCTCACATCACCTCACTTTGATCTTACTTTTTCCTTCGAAGCTCCCAAGCTGAAATTTCAACAAAACTCCCCTCCCCTGCCCCCGCCGCAAAAGTGGCTCCCTGCACAGACCGTACTAATGATTTTTATCAACAGAAAGACGGAAGTCGGGCGTAACATAAAGCAGGGCAGAAAATTATGGCTTTCACTCTACGCCCCTGAAGCAACACCTTATGTCCCATCTGCAGAGCGCCAAAGAGAAGCATTTGGTGCTTAAAAGGAGAGAAAGAATGACCACAAATGGGATCCAACTTCTGGTGCCACCATGAGGGTTTTCCAATCAAGTCATTGTGAAAAGAGAGGTCTCTGGGCAAGGTCGTTTGTACAAGAAAAGATTTCAGGCCCCAGTGGAAGGGATCTGGCAATTACATGTTGTGCGAGGGATTAGGTATTTGCCTCGCATGGGTGCACAGAAGCTACGCCTTCTGTAAACCTTCTGAGGGTTTTGCCTTCATTTCCCTTTTCTGTAATGGCTTTGGAGCCCTCTCCTTAAGAGTAGGGACCAGGAGAGGTGCCTGGGGGGCTCAGTTGGTTGTCCGACTTCGGCTCAGGTCATGATCTCACGGTTTGTGAGTTTGAGCCCCGCATCGGGCTCTGCGCTGACAGCTCAGAGCCTGGAGCCTGCTTCGGATTCTATGCCTCCCTCTCTCTCTCTGCCCTTCCCCTGCTCATTCCTTCTCTCTCTCTCTCTCTCTCTCTCTGTCTCAAAAATAAAAATAAGCATTAAAAAGAAAAAGTAGTGACCAGGAACAGGAAGCCATGTGCACTGGGTGGTGCATAGCAGAGAGAGGGGCTCAGCGTCTGCAGGGAGAGGCCCGGATTTATCCAATAGTCCATCCAATGTCCTAGCGGATCCATGCATGCGTTTCTCTTGAAACGGGGGGGGGGGGGGTTCCCCTCTGCTCGCAGCTTCCCACACACGTTCCCAAGTGCCATTCCCAGCCCCAGGGCACCTCCGTCCTCTGTTCTCTTTCTCTCCAGCCCAGGCTAACCTACGCACCGTACAAACCACTGACCACTCAGGGGTGGGAGTAGATTTTGCCTGACGTGAGGCACCAGGTGACGAGGGACATTTATGAGCATCGGCCCACGTCCCATGTAGATCCGAGCAGCTCCTGGCCCTTCTGGCTCAGGTGCCCGGTCTGCTTTCCAGGGACGACCCCACATCTTCTCCAGGTGACTCCTCAGGCAGTCAGCCAGCTTCCGGTTCTTCCCGGGCACCTCAGCACCACCAGGGAGGCCGGTGCCAGCCCAGGGCTGCCCCTCGTCCGTGTACTCAGTCTTGCTGAGGCCCTCGCCACCCCAGGCCTGACTGCGAATAAACCTGGTTACCAGTCAGTCTCCTGGGCAGGCTTCCCAGACTCTGGGCCACAGTCCCAGCGCTGCTCTGTGCCCCAGACCTCCCGGTGTGGCTGTCCCTGCTGAAGGACGGATGCGAGGGCGCGGCCCCCAGCCATCCTGAAGGTTGTTCGGGGAATGTTCTCCAGACCAAACACCACCACTGCCACTTGCTCGCCGACTTGCCAATGCAAAGGCTTCAAACCCGCTCTCCTAGTAAACAGCTGCCCCAGAATAGGATCTTATAGGTATATCTGTTCTTAAGAAGGTGAAGAGGGGCGCCTGGCGGGCTCAGTCAGTTGAGCATCTGACTCTTAGTTTCAGCTCAGGTCATGATCTCCGGGTTTGTGAGTTCGAGCCCCACATCAGGCTCTGTGCTGCCAGTACAGAGCCTGCTTGAAATTCTCTGTCTCCCTTTCTCTCAAAATAAGTAAACATTAAAAAAAAAAAGGCAGGGGTGACTGGGGGGCTCTGTCAGTTAAATGGTCGACTTCAACTCAGGTCATAATCTCACGGTTCATGGGTTCAAGCCCCACATCGGGCTCTGTGCTGACAGCTCAGAGCCTGGAGCCTGCTTGGAATTCTGTGTCTCCGTCTCTCTCTGCCTCTCTGCTGCTCATGCTCTGTCTCTCAAAAATAAATAACCATTTAAAAAAAAAAGGCAAAGAGCTTTTTCTACTCCTTGGCATTTGTTTCTACAGTAAAACCTTAGCTTGAGAGCATAATTTGTTCCGGAAACATGCTTGTAATCCAAAGCACTCGTATATCAAAGCGAATTTCAAGAGCCATTGGTTCAGTTGTGATTGGTGACATTCGGCATCATGTATCAAGTTATAATTTATTACAAATGTTTGCTCATCTTGCAGAACGCTCACCCAAGGTGTTACTGTATATTTTAAATGTCCACCTAGTACCGACGATGCTCATCCCAAGGGAAAGAGCGAAGGAGGGATTAGCATGACCCATGCACGCATGTCCCCTGCCCTCCTCATGGTGTACCGGCCCAGCACCCTTCTTCTTCTGGACAAAGGATCCGACTTGGGGCACACACAGCTGGATGCAGAGGGGCTCACACCGGAGTGCATGAGACACCTCCATCAGGAAGCCCTTGGGTGCTTACCAAGTTGCAAACTCCCGGCCTCCCCCGGATCCACAGAAAAGCTGGTTAGGGAGTATGGTTGGAGGGCTGTGTCTTGTGCTTCGTGTGCGTTTTTGTCCACGTGCTAACAAAGCTCAGGGGATTTTTAGTGGATGGTGTCGTCCGCCACTACAGAGGGTTGGGGATTCATGGCCAATTAGTATGCAGAGTGTAGGAGGCTGGAGATGGGTGGGGGGTATACTTTGAAAACCAGAGGTCTTATTAATAATGTTAAAGTCTCACTGCCGTTGGGTCACCTCACCTGAATCTGTTCACATCTTCTGTCTTCTCTCACTAGTCGACACCTCAAATCTATGCCAGTTTAGAAATCCTGAAAATAGTTCTGCCACTGAGCTTTGGAAATGAGCTGTCGGCGTCACGAACGTGACACCCCTCTTTCAGGGGTCTAACCTCTCCCCACATTCAGCTCTAACAATGATATTTTGCGCACCGTTGGAGGAGCAAACGGCCAGACTGAAACCGTTCAGACCTCAGCCCCCTGTCCTCTCCCGTGTATGCCTACAACCCATATACATCCCCTATCGGCACACCACTTCCTCCCGGGACACGGGGGCGCCCCGACACAAGAGGCCCGCACAACAGATCGAGTGAGCCTTAGAATCCAGCTGAAAAGTCTGTGGAACAGCCCCCTGCTACATTTTTCCCCCAAAATAATTCTCATATGATACAAAATTATGTCTCTTTACTAAAGAGCATGGATATTTTCCAGCCTTACGTAAGCATCGTGTCTGTGTGTACCTTAATTTTATTCACACACATATGTGTATATATATTTAAAGTGTAAAAATAAGGTACATAAATATACGTGTGTGTGTGTGTGTGTGCGTGTGTGTGCGTACGTGTGTATACGTGTGTGTGTGTGTGTGTGTGTGTGTGCGTGCGCGTGTGTGCATCCTCGAGGCTCCCTTCCAGTGCACGGAGTGAGGGCCTCTTCTCAGCTGGGGCCCATCTTTCCCACCTAACATGTTTTAAACAGCCGAAGCCAGGTATCAATGGCAGCTTTGATGGGTTGCATCCGGAAGCCATGGGTGCTCATGAGAATGCATATGACCGGGCCCTGCATCTTACTCACTACATCAGAATCTCAGGGGGTGAAGTGCAGGTGACTTTTTAATAAGCTCTCCAGGAAAATGTCACAGTCATGATGTCCTATTCCAGAGCCTAAATATCACAGACCTCTCAGCTGGAGGGTAGACGGGCTCTGGCCAGACTCAGTTCATGAGAAAGTGCCTTCATTTTCTAGCGAGGCTGGGTGGCGAGGTCAGAGCCCGGTCTTTCGGTCTGGAAACAGCTCGCAGCGTGTAACAGGTGCTCCCTACCGAGGTGTGCATCGCCGTGCCCCCCGCGATTGACGGGGGAAGGGGTCATGAACTGTTAGCAGGGGAACGGGTGGGCGGAGGGCCTCACACTGACAGCACTTTCCCTGCTGACCCTTATTCTATCAGCCAGCTTGGAGTGATTCGACTGCATTCCAGAGCCCCTCAGACTTAGGCTGGACGGAGGGGCCCATGTGGCTCTTCCATGGGCCAGTCCCACCGTCGCTGTACCAGAAGTAGACAACCCTACCCTGGACCTTTACTTCAGTCTGAATTTAAGTACCACGGATTTCTTTTTTAAAATATTTATTTATTTTGGGGAGAGTGCAAGCAGGGGAGGGGCAAAGAGAAGGGGACAGAGAATTTGAAATGGGCTTTGTGCTGACAGGCTGACAGGAGTGAGCCTGATCTGGGGCTCGACCTCATGAACTGCAAGATCATGACCTGAGCCAAAGTTGGGCGCTGAGCCAACTGAGCCACCCAGGTGCCTCAGTACCACAGACTTCTATTTCATCTTTCCTATTGGCTAAAGGCACTTGGACCTCAGACTAACTGTAAATTCTTTCTAGGAACCAAGTAATACTATGCCCAGTAAGAGTAACAGTATGGCTGGATACTGTCCACCGCATCCTCTTCAGAAAAGGCTTAATGGTTCTTGGAATCACCCTTATTTTAATTAACTCTCCACAGCCTATGGAATTAAAAGTTCAGAAAAGCAATATCACAACGTATTCGGTGACTGAAAACACCCTTCAGAATTGGGAAAGGGTACGGGAAGACAGGGAAAAGGACTAAATAATTCAAGAAGTAGTTCTTCATATTAGTGATAGTAAGAGCTACAGTCATTATTATAAAGTTTTAGGATTTAAATGTGGGACACTATCCAATATCTACTTTCCACTATAAAAAAACATGGAGCTTATTATTTAAGGTTTTTTTACAGCTTCATTCCAGGCCCCATCTAAAGCTACATACTTCAAAATAATCATGCCAGGGCCAATTTTTTAACAAAAGAAATTCTTTAAAACTATCATTTTGAGTAACAACCATTCAACGGTGCCTTATTCCAAATAAAAATCGCATTCCGGCTTCCCTTCACTGCAAGATTCTAGGCCTGGCTGGAGCTAAAGTTTTCCTTTCCTGAGTTGGTTGGAATTTCCACGAAGGGCAGGGCTGATCCTGCAGCAGAAGGTTAGACAGGTCAGCGATTTGGCAGTAGAATAAAGAGTTCGGGAGGCACCAAAAAGCAAGATCACAGAGAGCGTTCAAGTACAGTCTTACTCCCCAAAATGGAAAACAGTTTAGCACACCATGCACATACACGATGCAGATGAACAGAAATGCTTAGAAATCAAGGAAAGGAGGAAAACTGTTTTCTTTTGCTGCTCCCCCCCCCCCCCCCCCCAAGATCTTTGAGTCCACACAGACACACCCAACACCTCTGGCTTATTTCCAAAGCTCCAGACTCCAGTGCTGCTGTGAAATTTGCTGTGAGCTCTGAGGAGTGACGGGCAGCAACTGTCTGTGTTTCTGAAAGGGACGCTGCTCAGCTTCAGCCTCAAAGATTCTTACAGGGCACCAGCCCATCCGTCCATGTGGATGAATGTGGTCACGATGAAAATCGCACTTACAGGGCAAAGAGTCACATGAAGTAAAAGTCTCCGAGAGTGTTCGCGTTTTGAGGGGAAAAGAGAGAGTCATTCCAGATGTTGCTAAGATAATGCTGAACTGTTGCCATGAAGAGCTGTAGGAATGGCATTAGCTCACATGGAAATAATGTTTTAACGAGCTGGGAGTGGTTCCTGGAGTTGCCCCACTGCTGCCTGGATCTAACGCGCCCTGGGTCACTGCAGAAACTATCCTCAGGTACTGAGCTGGTGGAAATAGCCCAGTAGAACTCTGGTAGAAAGAGACTTTACTGGGGCGCCTGGGTGGCTCAGGTGGTTGAGCGTCCGGCTTCGGCTCAGGTCATGATCTCACAGTTCGTGGGTTCGGGCCCCGCGTCGGGCTCTGTACTGACAGCTCAGAGCCTGGAGCCTGCTTCGGATTCTGTATCTCCCTCTCTCTCTGACCCTTCCCTGCTCGCACTGTCTCTCTCTATCTCTCAAAAAAAAAAAATTAAAAAAAGAAAGAGACTTTACTGCCAGCCTGGACAGGGGTAACGATGACTCTCAGGACCAAGAAGGGAACTCTTAGGACAGCTCTAGGTCATGAGAAATGCTCGGATGTCACCACGGAGATGTAACCAGGGAGCCCGGTTTCAGAGGACCCAGTGGAACCCAGTACCTCTATGGCAGAAACAAAAGGCGTCTCCCTCCTTCCCATAACCGGTGGGTGAAATCTGCCGCTGTTCAGGAATATATATAATTTTTATTCATTCTCTGTGATAAACAATCCTGGTGACATGAATTGATTTTACATGATTTCAGTGCTAATGAAATGTCGAGATTGTCAGCTCGAATTAAAATCTTTCTCTTTCAGGGTGAATAAATATGAAAGTGTTCTTTGAAATCAGGCTTTGAGCTTGAGTCTAGAGCTCCTGAGGAAATTATGCAACACCCTCCCCCCCATCCTCATACTGTATTATAACATAAAACAGCGCAAAAATACTCACAGATGTGCCTTGGCCTTAACCACATGTTTGCTAAGAGCGGGCTCCTCACCCCCCGCAGGGCCTGTCTGAGCACCCACCACTGAGAAGCGTGTAGAACTCAGCCTCAGAGAGGCTTACCGTCAGAGGGACTTCTGTCCTCGCTCGGCCACCGTGGGCATGAAATTCTTGGCGTGAATACTCCAGGGAGGATCTACCAGATCTGTCTTGCTACTACGGGTAAGAAGGGTGCAGAGAACCGTCCGGGCCACAATCCTAAGTCAGCTGCTACTTGGGAAGGAGGCAAGGCTGGCCCCCAGCTGTGCAGGGGGAGGCAGGGGGAATCTACAGATGGCAGGAGGGGGTCGCCTTGGGAAGCAAGAAACCATCTGAAAAGCCAAATGGTGGAAGAGCGGGTAGAAGGAAGAGGGGGAAAAAACTAGAAGAAAAGGTTAAGAATAGAAAAACCACATGAAGGACCCAGCGGGTTTGGAAGGCGAGAATCTGGAGTGCTTCTCGAAGCCACTGGTATTCAGGGGAATGGAGATTTTACAGAGAAATTGGAGAAACATGTGGAGAAGGCATTGAGGACACCGAGTCAGTTCAGAGGACCACAGAAATACCTGGTGGCCTTGAACTCAAGTCCGTATGAGGAAACTAGGAGGTTTTGTTGAGAATGTTGAATAGGATGACTCTCTAGTGAGAATTAGACTCAGTCTACACTTGTCCTGCAAAATACAAGGTAGATATTGCACAGGAAGGATCCATACTAAACAATTATTCGCTGTGGATCTAAAATCCACATTTAGCTAGACATCTGTGTTTTTATTTGCTAAATCTGGCAACCCAGATTCAGTTTACAATGCATCCTGGGATTACTCGTACAAGACGAACTACAAAGTTTACACAGTGGGTTTCACACATGCCTCTGATTGTTTCCTCTAAGGAACCAGGGGCGGGGAGGAGGGTAACCTTTAACATCATGTGGCTTTGGAAACAGTTCCCCTTGATCTCCAGTCTTCAGGCTACCGTATATACCACATGTGGCTTGTGAACCACAAACCATGCCAACAGCACTATGGTGGCCCCTGATTGTCCCCAGGCCCTTACTGCTAAGTCTTCATCTCCCTGACGCACTTCCTCTAAGTACAGTTGTTCAGCACTGAGCCCGTAAACCGTTATAAATTAACTTCCACAGGAGGCTCTGTTTGCCTCCAAAATATGCTTCAGAATGCCTAATAACCTGTCTCCCTCATGAACTTAGGAAAAGTGGCACAAAACGGCACAGCATCCGTTTTCTGTGCCGTAATTCTCTACATGGTGCAGCTTCCCAATCGCTACACTTCCTTCTCTGTCTTGTTTTTCTTTCTCTCTCTCAGGTGCAGGAGACCAGGCCCCGTGGAGCCTGTTCACACCTTCTAGAGGATTCAGGGTGCCGTGGAATTCTGCTTCCATCGTCCATGTCCTCAGCTGACAACCTGACCCTCTGCCATGATGCCAACTGACAGCTCCGTGGGGATGACCAAAGCCCCTGTCTCCCGCTGCGGTCTCCTTCCTGAGCTCCAGACCTACATAGTCAACTGCCCGCTCTACCTGGCATCAGGGTGCTTCATCAAAAGAGCCAGAAAACTGTCTTGGACCCCCGGGTTGCAGGCCATTCCTAAAAAGGCATGACAGGAGATGAAGCACCCTGGAGTCACAGGCAGTGGTTTTATACTGGAGAAGAGAATGCTCTGCAGGTGGCCTTTTCCAGGGGCCTTTGAAGAATAAAAGACCATGAACTCATGGAAGGGAGTTCCACTTTGAAGAGTAGATGCAGGGCAGACATCCCCATTTCCTGAGACAGGGGGGCTAATGGAGAGTCTCTGTGGTTCAAAGAGAGTGAGAGAAGCTCCCCAAGGCTTGATGGGAGGCTGGGAGACAAAGAGGGCCGAGGAGAGGATGCTGTCTGGGACAGGGGCTGAGCCTGGCCGAGAAGGAACTGTCCCTTCCTTCTTTCACATAAATGAGCTCAGGCGAGTTTTCGGTTTGTTGTGTTCCTTCCACTAAGTCTTATGGGGCTAATGGTTCCTGGGTGCTAACTAGAAGTTTGACAGCACCCTCCTTGAGGATAAAAGTGGTAGCATTTCACCAACAGTAAGATAGGCAGGGCCAAGCGGTGCCCCACCTCTGTGGGGTGAGCGTCTGAAAAGGCAGATGTGGTCAGTGCAGTGGTGCGTTCTCACAGCTTAAAACCTCCAATTAGATTACTGACCAGGGTAATTTTCTGTGGGATATGAGATTCGATTTGCATTTCAAAATCAGAGTTCATTAAATGTGCAGTGCGGTCGAGTGTCTCCCATTAAGAAGCACATCTTGAACTGTCATTATTGGGAAACGTGTGTGTTGACACTTCCAATGCTAAGAAATCAAATATAGGCGCTTGCTATCGGTTTCACTGAATTTCACTAGGCAACCTACACCCATATTTTACTTTAAATCCCTATTTCAATTTCTTGGAAAATTAGTACCACTACTTACATGTAACTCCAAAGCAGGGCAAACCTTAGAAAACTACTGTTTACACTGGATGGGTCCTCCACATAATGAACAAAGAGTAATTTAATGAATAAAGATGTTTTAAGCAATATCTCTGCCTAACTTAGTAAATATATGATTCAATACCTGTTGAGGGCAACTTAACTTGTAAGTCTATTTGAGACTTGGGTTTCATTCCCATCAACAGTGTAGGAGTGTGCCTGTTTCACAACCGCTCTGGAAAACAGTGTGGAGGCTCCTAAAAAACCTATCCATAGAACTCCCCTATGACCCAGCAATAGCACTGCTGGGGATTTACCCAGGGAATACAGAAGTGCTGATGCATAGGAGCACATGTACCCCAATGTTCAGAGTGGCACTTTCAACAATAGCCAAATCATGGAAAGAGCCTAAATGTCCATCAACTGATGAATGGATCAAGAAGATGTGGTATATATATACAATGGAGTACTATATGGCAATGAGGAAGAATGAAATATGGCCATTTGTAGCAACGTGGACGGACCTTGAGGGTGTCATGCTATGCGAAATAAGTCAGGCAGAGAAGGATAGATACGATATGTTTGCATTCAAAGGTTTAACAGGAGAGACCTGGCAGGGGACCATGGGGAGAGGAAGGGGGGAAGAGAGCGGGGAAGAGTGAGGGACACAGATCAAGGGAGACTAATGAATACTGAAAACAAACCATGAACTGAAGGGGGAGGGGGAGGTAGGGAGGGGGTGATGATCATGGTGGGGGGCACTTGTGGGGAGAAGCACTGGGTGTTATATGGAAACCAATTTGACAATAAACTATTAAAAAAAAGAGAGTTGGGTTTCGTTTTTGTTTTAAACACCACCATACTTATATAGGTTTTTAAAGCTCTATTGCAGATTGATAAGGGGTTGGTGAGTCAGATCACAGAATCTGAGCCCAGGAAAACCATCACTTGAAATCATCAAGTAAAAAAAATACTTAAAATAGAAGAAGTAATCCTATGACACACCATGTCCACTTTACAGAACTGAAAAATCTCTTCTGATCAGCTCTGGCTTTGGGTGATTTAGGTCATTTTCCTCTTTAAGGCAAAAGAGTAGGTTCAAAGGCAAATGAAAATTTCGAAGGAAGAGCTCACAACTTTCAAACTTTTTTTCTTTTAACCTCTCACTTGCAGGAGACCAGGACTCCTGGGGGTTTTAACCAAAGCTGCTGAGATCTAAAAAGTTCTCACTTTTTTTCCCTTTACATCCATACTGGAGAGCCCATGCCTCAGGGGAATACAGGATAGACACAAGATGGGGAAGGTGTTCATAGGCCTAATAAAAGTGTGTAAGGGTCTACCTTATTTCCAAATTCTAGAAGCCATACATTGTCCTGTTTTCTCAATAGTCAGACGTGCAATTTTAGACAACACACAGGAGTCCCACAGTAGAGGCTGGGTATTTTTTGCCTCGTTGGCTGTATATTTTACTAAAGCGAAGTGTGAACTGTGATCACACCTTCTATCCACCTGTTCAAAGGGACAAGCAGTTGTACATCTGGAGTGCTGTCTCTGAGTTCAAGACCCCAAGCAAACACAAGCTTCCAGCTTCCTCTTGGGTCTTAAGCTCAAGAAGTCATGAAGACAGCAAGAACCCTGAAGACATATTTTTATAGCCTTGGTTGTGATTCCAGGTGCTCCCCATGACCACAGGTCCTCTTTGTTTTAAACACTTTTAAAGCTCTATTGCAGATTGATAACCTAGGGGTGGTGAGTCAGATCACAAAATGTTTAATGTCTCACAGCCATAAATTGGAGGAGGAACCAGAAAACCACATCCCGGTCACTGGAATCAAAGGTTCTGCTAATATGCTTTTGACACAATTGGGGTTTTCTCGAGGAAAAGCCACATTCAAGAAGGCTTGCATAGGAAAATACGAGTTTCAGAGGCCAAGTAGGCAGTAAGTTGGGAGACGAGACAGTTACCAAAGGTTAGAACCCAGACAGACTGGAGAGTTAATAAAGGCCAACTGAATAGAAGTCAATACAATAAAAGCCTTAAGATGAACCCTACAGAGAACACAGATGTAGATTCAGGTGAGGAATGGTTCTCAGCTCTGGCTAAACATTTGAATCAGCAGGGCTATGTCTTACTCCAAATACCCAACACCTCTCCATAACAACAGAGTCAAAATTTGGAGCATGGGTATTTTTATGTTTAAAAAAATTAGGTAGAATTTAAAAAAATTAAAGTAGCTAGAATTAAGAAGCATTATGCTAAAGATTTCGTAAAAAGTCAAGCTGGGGCATACAGTGGTCTCATGTTACGGACAATGAGAGCTTCATCCTAGGTGAGGACAGGAATAGATCGTACCTGGCTGGAAATAGACTAGGAGGAGGCAGATGAAAGTAGAAGTTGATGTAGATGCTCAGGCAGCTGTAACTAGCCTGGTTGTAAGACATGTTGGGGCCAAAGAAAATAAAAGAAAGCCTGATCTTCAGTCTATGGTAATGATATGGCTATTATTCCTCAGGTCTATAGACATAATCCCCTCAAGGTCAAGTGGCCTGGCTGTTGGCTCTACTCCCTCAGTGCCAGGTTTATCAATGGGGACCATGGCACTCTAGTCTCCAACTAAACCCCCACATCCCAAGGTCTTGCCACCTCAGAGGCTCTGAATGTGTCTGGGCTCAATTATCAACCCCCTGAAGTAGCTGCATTCCCCCATCAGCCTTCCCAGTCTCCCAGGATCCAACACCCAGATATTTCAGATCTGCTCCATACGTAGCAGGAAAGAAAGGTAACACCTATAGGTTTCCTCCAAAAATATCTTTGAGTGTTGTATTAAAAGCTTGCCACCTTCTTTCTTGTCTGATTATAAATACCTTGAGAAGGAGTAAGTCCTATCAAAGCCATCTTGCAGAAGGCAGTCATTGAGAAGAGATAATAAGATTTCCTGGTCAAGTTCAAAGATGGCATGACTTCCTCCTCAGGTGGCTTAGTCTACCTTCTAACAATAAACACAGTGGATCCCCAGGTGATTTCCCTATTTCTATAATAATCTTCCAGGATTAACAGATTGTGACTACCTTCCCACATAACCGGAACCATCCTATCTTTTACCGTCTTACATTCTGAGCATCATTTTAGATTAAGCCGGTTTAGTAGTTGAAGTTCCTTTGTGTGATAACCCTGAGTTCTATTATTAAACCAGTATAGAAATCACGATCTGTTTTTAGTGTTGATATCAGCACTTTCTAGGTTAGGGGTATAATATATCTGCCAGAGGGATCCTTTTGGCTATAACAATATCCCCCAAATTGACCATTCCAGTTAAGTAAAGCAGCACTTAATAGAATTATTTTTCCTATGACAATCATATTCTCTTTCATGTTTCCCTCTTGCTTTCAGTCTCTTAAACCCTCAAGAGTTGTCCCTGTTACATCCTAAGACTCCCAGAGCAGAAAACTTAGCCTGTTCTCCCATTACATTAATAAATCCACTTAAAGTGGGCACTTTATGATGTTTTCTTTACATATTTATTGGAGATTTGTGGATTTGCAGGAAGGAGTTACGCTACAGACCACCTGGCCTTTGACCACCTCCCTTGCTCTGCCTTTATTTCTCTTCTCTACTGTGCCACATCTGGTAAAGGGTTAGTATCCAAAATCTATAAGAAACTTACAAACTCAACATCTAGAACGACAAATAACGTATTAAGAAATGGGCAGAAGATACTCTTTCCTGCTTTGTCAAAGATTAATTGGCCATATGTTTGTGGGTCCAATTCTGGGTTCTCTATTCTATTCCATCGGTCTATGTGTCTGTTTTTGTGCCAATACCATACTGTCTTGATGATGACAGCTTTGTAGCAGAGGCTTAAGTCTAGGATTGTGATGTCTCTTATATCTTCTTCAATATTACTTTGGCTATTCAGGGTCTTTAGTGGTTCCAGACAGATTTTAGGACTGTTTGTTCTAGCTTTGAGAAGAATGCTGGTGCAATTTTGATTGGGATTGCATTGAATGTGTAGATTGCTTTGGGTAGCATTGACATTTTAACAATATTTATTCTTCTGATCCATGAGCATGGAATGTTTTTCAATTTCTTTGTGTCTTCTTCAATTTCCTTCATAAGTTTTCTATAGTTTTCAGCATACAGATCTTTCATATCTTTGGTTAGGTTTATTCTAGGTATTTTATGGTTTTTTGTGCAATTTTGAATGGGATCCGTTTCTTGATTTCTCTTTCTGTTGCTTCACTACTGGTGTATAGAAATGCAACCGATTTCTGTATGTTAATTTTGTACCCTGCAACTTTGCTGAATTTATGGATCAGTTCTAGCAGACTTTTGGTGGAGTCTGTTGGGTTTTCCATGTAGAGTATCATGTCATCTGCAAAAAGTGAAAGTTTGACTTCATCTCTGCCAATTCTGATGCTTTTTATTTCCTTTTGTTGTCTGATTGCTGAGGCTAGGACCTCCAGCACTATGTCAAACAACAGTGGTGAGAGTGGACATCCCTGTCATGTTCCTGATCTCAGGGGGAAAGCTCTCAGCTTTTCTCCATTGAGGATGATGGTGCTGGGAGAACTGGACAGCAAGATGCAGAAGAATGAAACTAGACCACTTTCTTACACCATACACAAAAATAAACTCAAACTGGATGAAGGACCTGAATGTGAGACAGGAAACCATCAAAACCCTTGAGGAGAGAGCAGGAATCCACCTCCTTGACCTCAGCCACAGCAATTCTTACACATCCCCAAAGGCAAGGGAATCAAGAGCAAAAATGAACTACTGGGACCGCATCAAGATAAAAAGCTTCTGTACAGCAAAGGAAATAATCAATAAAACTAATGGGCAACCAAAGGAATAGGAAAAGATAGTTGCAAATGACATGCTGGATAAAGGGCTAGTATCCAAAATCTATAAGGAGCGCTCCAAACTCCACACCCGAAAAATGAATGATCCAGTGAAGAAATGGGCAGAAGACATGAATAGACACTTCCCCAAAGAGGACATCCAGATGGCCAACAGACACATGAAATGTGGCTTAGTGTCACCCATCATCAGAAAATACAAATCAAAACCACACTGAGATACCACCTCATGCCAGTCAGAGTGGCTAAAATGAACAAATCAGGAGACTAAAGATGCTGGCGAGGGTGTGGAGAGACGGGCACCCTCCTGCACTGTTGGTGGGAATGTAAACTGGTGCAGCCGCTCTGGAAAACAGTGTGGAGACTCCTCAAAAAATTAACAATAGAACTCCCCTATGACCCAGCAAGAGCACTGCTGGGGATCATCCCAAGGGATACAGGAGTGCTGATGCATAGGGGCACATGTACCCCAATGTTCTTGCCATTTGCAGTGATGTGAATAAAGCTAGAATGTATTATGCTAAGCAGTTGACACGACCATTAAGCAAAAAGCACCAAGAGTTCTTACATATCCTGTCCCACATGGGCACAGCCTCTCCCACTACAGAGGGGCACATTCGTTACAAGTGATGGATCTATGCTGATACAGCACTGCAGAGTTCACAGTTAGCATGAGGCTTACTCTTAGAGAACAGAAGCATTTTTAGCAAAGGGTTTTATGATACCTGCTCTGTGATCTGGGCTCCGCTAGGTCTTATGCATAACCTGGCATCCCCCATCAGAGGCCAGACGAACGTAGGGCAGTGACCTCAATTCTGAGTTCAGTTTAATTACAACTGCCTTCAACATTCTGCAGAGCTATTGCTAGGAAGTTACCTTAATTTCTGGGACAGAAAAATTAACTTATCTTAAAGTTCTAGAACTGTCACAAGAATGACTATTAGGCAAGCCATCAGGGGCTGTTTCCATGACACACGTGCGTGAGCTTCCAGACAAGGCTGCCTGTGGTGCCTTACGCGGTGACACAGTGAGCCACCAGAATACACGGACACTCAGTGCCCGGGACGGGGTGTTCAACTCAAATCCGCAGTGTGACAGCATCAGGATGTGGGTAACACGTTCTAAGTGTTGTTGAAAAAGAAGAGAGTCTTGTCCTTGCTTCTCTGATTACGTTTCGATCCTCAACTTATTTCTAAAACAGTCTTAGTTCCAAAGCAAACACATCTCGGTTACCGTGCCCTGATGCGTGCCTCTGCACTGAACGGAGCCCTGAAGGCCGCCCCTGAGGACTCGGACGCACCACAGCGACTGCTGACCTGCCCATCGTGTGAGAGGAAGAGGCCTTCATTGTTAAATGATGCCAAAGACGGAGCTCCTTTGAGAGGACAGTTTCTCAGGGAGAGGATTCCGAGGACAGGTTAGCATATGAGTTTGTAACCCCTAAAATCCGTGCTAACACACTAAGCCAGAAAATAGTCATGATTATTTGGACACTGGAACCCAGGACAAGAGGAGAGCAACTGGCCCCTGTTCTAAGTTTGTGGAAAAGCAGTTTTTCTTTTTTTGGAATCATGGCTAATTCGAAGTGATCACAAAAGAATGGAAATTAACCTTTCTCACTGAACAAGGGTCATTTTAACAGGCATAGTCGGGAGGAGGATTTCTCCTTAGTTGCTTGCTCTCTGAAAAATAAAGCTTGCTCGCTCTTAAATACAGAGAATGAGCTGAGGGTTGCTGGAGGGGAAGTGGGTGGGGGGTGGCTAGATGGGGATGGACATTAAGGAGGACACTTTTCAGAATGAGCCCTGGGCGTCATATGTAAGAGATGAGACACTGGGTTCTAGTCCTGAAGCTAAGACTACACGGTATGCTAACTAGCTCGAGTTAAAATTTTAAAAAAGTAATTAATAAGAAAAGTAAAGTTTGGTGAAACAACTTAACTTTGTAAAGTTTTAAAAATTATCTCTTTAGGGTGCTTGGGTGGCTCAGTCGGTTGAGCGTCTGACTTCGGCTCTGGTCACCGTCTCATGGTTTATGAGTTTGAGCCCCGCGTCAGGCTCTCTGCTGTCAACACAGAGCCTGCTTCAGGTCTTCTGTCCCCCTCTCCTTGCCCTTCCCCCACTCGTGCTGTCCCCCACACTGCTCTCTCTCAAAAATAAACATTAAAAAAATATTTACAAAATAAAAATTATCATCTTTGAATGCTAGAACAAAGTGAGATAACATTTTGGGTCTTTTAAAAAAATTTTTTTTAATGTTTATTTTTGAGATAAAGAAAGACAGAGTATGAGTGGGGAAGGGGCAGAGAGAGAAAGCAAGATACAGAATCCAAAGCAGGCTCCAGGCGCCAAGCTGTCAGCACAGAGCCCAATGTGTGGCTTGAATCCATGAACCATGAGATTATGAACTGAGCCAAAGTCAGATGTCCAACTGACTGAGCCACCCAGGTGCCCTGGCTTTTTGATATTGTTGCTTTTGCTTCTCTGTAGGGTCTAAATATCCCATAGTAAATGTGTTGCTTTTTATCATTTTAAAACCTTGTTTGTAAATAAATACATATATATTAAAAAATTCTACGGTGGCCTGGGTAATTCTGTCAGCTAAGCGTCCGACTTCAGCCCAGGTCATGATCTCACAGTTTGTGAATTTGAGCCCCGGGTTGGGCTCTGTGCTGACAGCTCAGAGCCTGGAGCCTGCTTCAGATTCTGTGTCTCCCTTGCTCGCTGTGCCTCCCCCCTCTCAAAAACAAATAGACATTAGACAAAAAAAAAAGAAAAAAGAAAAAAAATCATAGCGTTCCTATAAGACAAAGCCTTTCTTGACCATTGTCAGGACTAACAACAGGGGTGAGTAGGTTCCCTTATTTTAGGGATAGAGCAAACTATCTTAGACCAATCTGGCCTCACACCTCCGGAGGCTGAAGGCAGGGGTGTGTCGGTACATGTGCCAACCAGCTTTCCCACAGGAAAGATAAAAGCCCTGGTTGGTGGCACTATTCATTTTCATGGTGGATTTCAAGCCACTGTGATGTCACAAAGGCAGAGTTGAGAAGCAAGGTGTGCACACTGACCTCTTTCGAGCCCATGTGGGCTCCTGCACGCAACTCCAGCCACCAGTGGGATGGAGACACACTCACAGGCGCACACGCTCACCAGCAGGGATGTGTGATAATGAAAGCACTCCTCAGACTGATTCTGCAAACATCTGCCAGCAAACAGGCAGATGTGCAACCATAGCGCATGCCCTGGAAGGTAAGTAAAGTCCCAGGTCTCTGCCCCTCTAGGCGCTCTGCTAAGTGCTCTCTGACAGAGACTCACTGGAGACGCATATTCCCAAACGCTAGCAGCAGGATCCCGCCTTCATTCCAGGGGGTATCGAGTCACAGAATCGGAGCCAAACAGGATGACATTCCAAGAGTGCAAGTGACCAGGCTTGCCGCATCCTTAATGCCCGTCTGCACGAGGTGCCAGGACACTGTTGCCAGCCGGCCTGGGCATCTGGAACATCACTCGGTTGACAATGACAAATGCATTCTCACACCTCCTGTGCTACGTCGCAAAGCCGCCGCTGCTGGAGACAGCCAAGGAGTGAAGCCCTCAAGGAGCTACATCTGGATGGGGGCCAGAGGGCTCCCAATGGCCAGGACCCACCTCTGGGATGGTGTTCTTGGCCAAGCACAGACTACTCACTCCGGCGTAGAGATTAAAAACCCACGTCTGTGTACCCCCTGCTGGGCCGTGGAATGAACAAGCCCCTGGCGCTAAGGAAAGCTGGTGCCTGCCTGGTCTCACACGCACTTTGCGGGGCGATCCTTCCATCTCATTTCTGATCAGCCTCTGTGTGGGAAGAGCAGTCAGGAAAAGGCTGTTGGGCAACAAGGACCACTGGTGGCTCCGCCGGCCAAGCCCCCTAATGTCCTGGACTGAGATTTCCTTGCAAGACAAGTCTATTGGTTCAGAGCCAACTCCCATGGGCCCTGGTGGGTTACTTGGAGGAGGGAGGCTGTAAAGACAGAAGAGAGCCAAGCAGCCCACAGAACACCCAGGCAGGACAGCGGCATTAAGATACACGATGTTTCCGCCAGCTCATTTCAAGGTATCTCGGCCAGTGTCTACGGCAGTCCCTGGTCATGTGACCTTGGGCAAGTCACCTAGTCTCTGGAGCCTCTGTTTCCTCGTCTGTAAAACAGGGAGATGGTGTGACTGAGTAGTCGGTGAGAAAGGGCCTATGTAATGCTGCCACAGACACTGCAGGTCGCTCAAGTTGTTAATATTGTTCTTAACCTTTTCTAACTGACATCAGGCAAAAAAAAAATCACAGCTGGTGTCATGTGACAAGAAACCCTTTTTTTTTAAGAGTTCATTTTATTTTGAGAGGAAGAAAGGGAGAGAGAGAATCCCAGCCAGGCTCCATGCTGTCAGCACAGAGCCCGACACAGGGCTCGATCCCACGAACCATGAGATCATGACCTGAGCTGAAATCAAGAGACGCTCAGCTGACTGAGCCACCCAGGTGCCCCAAGGAACTCTGTAAGGACATGAAATCACGTCTTATTTCCCCCATGCTTCCTCCTTCTTCTCCCTCATTCCTATCATTTATTCCGAACCCAGTTTCTTGAATCCGTTTATCAATCTACCAATTAATGAACGCCTTTATTTTGTTTCTTTTTCTTTTGGTTTGTTTGTTGTCATTTACGCATTATCTTGATTCCTGACTTGAGAAGGATGGAGAGGGTCTGGGCAGGAAATGGGAGAAAAGGCCCGTTATCATCATTTTCACACACTAACAAAATAAGAGCTAAAAATCGTCCACCGATTGTTCAGGAGCAGAAGATGGGGATTTGACAATCTCAGCCTGTCAGTTTTACTTCTGCTGGCCTATCATGCCTCCTACTGTTTTAACCTAGTTTTAAAAAAATCTCTTCTACACGCCCCAGAAGCATCCTGCCTGTCACGAGTCGTTTTTTATTGCTGTGATACGTCATGCCAGGAGATTAGTTGCTGCCGAGAACATCTTCAGGGGACAAGATGATTTAACGATCGAGCCCCTGTAAGTAACCATGTAAACACTAACATATGCAAGAACACATCATCCGCAGGTGCTCGTGTGAACAAAGGTTTTCCGGTTCTGAACAACCGGCCCAAACATCAGGACTTCTCTTTGTGCTTTCCCTTCGAGTTCCCTCTGATGCCCTCATTACATACCCTGCAAAAAGCGTCAGACGGGGTCTGGCGGGCAGACCTGTGACAGCAGCATCCTTCGCCCTGTCAGCATCACCTGCTGGGAGCCTGGGTGATGAGGGGGTAAACAAGGGCACAGCACCGAGGTGGCTGGCAGGGGGGCAGGGAGGGCAGGGGGAGCTTGCGCCTTCCCTGCGCCCTCTGCCCCTTCTCACGAGCCTGCAAGGCCAGCGAAGGCGGCGTGCCGGGTCCCCAGGCCCCCCAGGTCCCCTTGTGCACCATCCTCCAGACCACGTCTGCTGCACGTGCGTCCTTGCCCGTGCAGGCTCCCCTCGGGACCACCTCCCGGGCAGGTGCCCAGGGCGGGCTGGTCCCTGTCACCGGAGACACCATTCCTCCCCTCCCCTACTCCACGGTTTCCCCCCAAGGTCGTTAGGCTGTAACGACCAAGAGTCAGATATTACTCTAATTGGTATTTTATGGCAGAAAAGATGATGCTGGGACCAAATAAAAAAGGGAGGTGATTGCTCAGAGGGGATATTTACTTATTTAAAAAGTTTTTTAATGTTTATTTTGAGAAAGAGGGTGAGCTCATGCAAGGGAGAGTGGGAGAGGGGCAGAGCGAGAGAAGGGGAGAGAGAGAATCCCAAACAGGCTCTGTGACGTCAGTGGGGCTCAAACTCACAAACTGTGAGGTCATGGGCTGAGCGGAAGTCGAGAGTCAGGCGCTTAACCGACTGAGCCGCCCAGGCGCCCTTGGTGGGGCAATGGAAACGTCCACTGGACAGTGGCAGGTGCCCATGGCTCTGATGGACACAGTTCTGGACAGCGGCAAAGAGCCGTGGCAGCCAGAGGGCATCTGTGCCACCTGGAATCCTCCTAGACTCTCCACCCTCCACCCCTTCATGGGAGGGGAGAGTGGGAGGGCAGGAGGGACGCCTCCTTGACGGAGAGCCACAGCAGGATGGCCTACACAGCCCCCGGTGGGGCAGATTTGTGAACGCCCTGAGTCTGGAGGGGAGCAGAGCCCGGCACCCCGCACAGATTCACCTCTGAGCACAGCAATGATGCTCCGTTTCTAGGGGCAAAGGTATTCTCCTTAAGTGTCGCACAATTAGAGACCGAGTCAGTAAACTGTATAGCTGGAGAGGACACTCTGTAAAGGAGAAGACCCTCTCGCCCCCTTAAATAAAACGACCTGGCCAGCTCCTGGAATGCGGAAGAAGGGTGAGGGTGTGCTACACGGGAGGTGTTCTGCAGAGCAAAGTGCGAGGGGCTTGGTGGGGGGTGGGGGGAGACCCTTTGAAGCAGGAAGGAGGGGAGCGAGTGGCCCCTTAGTCCCCACTGAGGTCTGACTTCCCTCTGGGTACTTAAGACTGGCCTCTTTTCCCTGTTCAGCCCCCACTCCTGATGTCCTTGCGCCCCAGGTGTGGGTGGGCCCACCTCCACTCAGACTGGACTGCAGGTCAGGTTCGATCAGGCTCCAGGCTCCAGGGAGAACGTCCTGGTCACCTTCTTGTACTTCACTTACAGCCCCAAAACAGTATCATAAGGACATATAGATAATAAATATATCTAGATATATATATACAATCAAAGCATATAAGGCAATGTTTTATTTTTAAAAATCTACTTTTTTTGGCTTTTCTCCTTAAGGGCTTTATTTAGCTCAGCCCCTAAAGGAAAGAATGATATTGAAGACTGACACCTAAGTCTCTATTAAAGATGCCTTCGGTATGGGTTGAACTGTGCCCCTAAAAACGATGTGCTGATGCTCTAACACCTGTACTTGTGAACGTGACCTTCTTCGGAAGTAGGTCTTTGTGGACATGCTTGAGTTAAGACGAGGTCATTGGCCTGGGCCCTCAACCCAATACGACTGGTGTGTTTCTAAGGGAAGGATGTGTGAAGACACAGACACACGGGGAAAACGGTGGCCGTGTGAAGACAGGGCAGATCTGGGAGTAAAGGAGCCACGAGCCAAGAATGCTTGGGGCTCCCAGAAGCCACAAGAGGCAAGGGAGGATGCCCCCCGCAAGGGCTCAGCGGGAGCAGAGACCTACTGACATGGTGACCCAGGACTTGCGGCTCCGCGAGAAACCATTTCTGCCGGTTCACACCCCCCAGTCTGTGATACTTTGCTCTGGGCAAAGCAGACAAAATAAAGCCCTCTGCCCTTCACTGGCCTAGAGACCTTGACCAAGTATCATGACCCTTTACCCTCTGTTCCCCGAGCGTGAGTTCCTTCCCAAGACCCTCGCGCCTCCTCGGATCAAATGCAAACGGGTCTTGGTGGGCCCACCCCGGCCTTCCAGACACATCCGAGTCCTAGAATGAACAAGCTAACACTCTCCAGCTAGAACTTCTACTGGTTTTCTCCGGACCGTGTCTTTCCCCACCCCAAGCGTTGTAGACAGAAAGACCCCCTCAAAACCTATCTTCAGAATTTCTCATTTCCAGCAGCATTTACTGACAAACGATCATATACCAACTGCGACTCGAGACCAGTGGGGCGAGTTCAAGTGACGTAGACAGTCCCTGCCTTTGAGAAGCTGATGCGCTTCTTAGAGGGAAGAGAGTGTATATATTTATGTGTCTTCAGTGGGCCCCACCTAACAGCGTCTAACTCAGGGTGAAATGCAGCGTGGAGCTCAGCTTCTGGGAGTTCTGAGAGCAGGCTCCATGCAGACCAGGCTGGCGGAACAGGAGGGCGACACTGGGAGTGGGGGAGGGGGGCAGGCGGAATATTCTGGGACAGCAAGGCATCCACCTGCTCCCAGCAAAAGACCCCAGACTCATGAAGAACAACATGTTCCCAAGATTGTAGAGGGACTTGGAGCCTAAGCAGGGGCAGGTCCACGTGCCTTCAGATCGTTAAGGGGAAGCTGACTGGTCCGCAGGGTAAAATGGGCAGAATGATAATTAGCTAGTCTGACCCTGAGTTGTGATGCTTTTTCCGCCCTCTGAGTTTCCAAAATCCTTAGGGACCAGATGTAAGCAGTCACTTGCAAGAGCAATTCTTGAAAGATTAACAGAGCCCCGAAATGTCACGGCGACTCTCCAAAACATCCCGTCCCTCCCTGCCATATGCGTGGTGCGGAGCAAGGCTGGGGACGCACGAGGTGTCGCACACCTGCTCTCTGACACACGCTCTGCAAACAGCCCTGCAGGCGTCCCTCGCCCAGAGCGGAGGACGCCAGAGGCTGTTAGCAGCTCGGGGCTGTGAGGACCAGAAACGGTCCTCAGCGATGTGGCCACGGTCTAGCTCCTGGTGGTAAGAGTCTTATCACACCTCCTCCCCCACCTACCGAGTGGAGAACATTCTTCCGGGAAGGCTCCCTGCCTTGACACTCTGCTGTTTGCAGCCGGGCCTGTGAACACCAGGCAGCCGAGTGTAGGGTACCGTCGGGATGGGTTTTCGGGATGCTGGCCTCACTGAGTGTTCCAGACAGTTGAAGAGCAGAGACCGGGTGGTCCTAAACACCAGCTCCCGCGCCAGGGGGACCGAAGGATGAAGTGTTTGCGAGTGTCACTGTGACACTGCAGGGCTCCGTTGAGCTTCTGTGAATTGCTCTGGTTCCTAAGGAATTTAGAAACCACATTGCCTCTCTCTGCCTGCTCCGTAGGCCCAGGTCTGTGTCCTCTGCCCTTCCTTCTCCTCGGGCTGAAATGGGCAGTCTTTAAGGATCTGCTGCAAGTGTCCAGACAGGTTCATCACCCACGTTATTATCTGGAGAATGTCTGTGTGTAGGTATTTTGCTACCTGCCGGCTAGGTCTGGTGACCTTCCTATTTGATCTACCTGGTGAGGCAGGCCAGACCACTCGGGCACCCTGAGGCAAGGATCCAGCCCAGGGCCCCTGCCCAGCTCCCCAAGTGAAGCAGAAACACATCTGCCGTCTCTCCTTCTACAAACATAACATGTCCTTGAAGAGAAATTAGTTTTTTAGTACAGAAAACAGGTCATTATTTGACCCTTTACTAAAGAGGTGTAAAGGGTCAAATAATAAACATTTCAGGCTTTGTGAGCCGCATGGTCTCTGTTTCAACTACTCAGTTCCCCACTGGAGTGTAAGATGATAAACATGTAAGTATGGCTATGTCCCAATAAAACTTTATTTATAAGAGGCAGGGGGACAGAGTTAGTCTGTGGGCCATTCTCTTGTCAATGTACATACACAGAACTCTTTTTGAACAGCCTCTTGTAATGTCAGACGTGCTCTTGCGGACATCTTTATTTCTCCCAGCACCAGCGGCAGGTGGGTCTGGGTCATATACATTCATTTTCTATGTAAGGCGGTTGAGGCTCCCTAGTAACTAACTGATGCCAGCAGCTAACAGATCACAAAGTAGGAGATTCAGACCCAGGCCTGTCGTTTCAAAGTCCCAGCACGTCCCCCACCACACCAGTATTCTCCAGAGCGTGTCTGTCCCCACTAATACGGGTTGTGTGAAAGAGGACTTCTGGAATCCAAGAAGTTTGGGAAACTCCACATTAACCGAGGTTAAGGAGGCTTTTAATGTTTATTATGAATTTCCAAGTGGGGATTACAGCATGCTGAGTTTTCCAAACACAGTAGACGCCAGACCCCTTTTATTTTCCTGTCAAAGCATCTCTCAGGACTCCATGCTTCTTGGATCAGAGTCCGGGAAGTCCTTTACGAAGCAAAACGCAAGCTACAGAGAAGAAGGCATTTCAGAGAAGAAATGTCAGACAGGGAGGTGGGACTGGGTGAGGCCCCACGGCAGCCTGCCGGAGACAGACCGAGATTCTGATCAGATCGTGGGGTGGCACAGAGGTAACTGAATGGAACAGGAACACCGGCACCCCTAGATTCACGCTCGGTGTGACCCAGGTGACCAAAAGAAGTGAGGAGGGAAACGTAGTTTGCTGTTCCCACACCAGCGGTGCCTCTGCTTTTTCTCCTCACTAGGAGGAGTTACTAATCTGATTAGTCACCATCCAAGTTGATAACTGGGCATCTTTCCCCTTGTAATCTCGTGAGTAGAGCGAGCAGGACCCGGTCAGGATGCAGCATGAGGTCTGGTTACAGTTCATAGTTTCTATGGAAATGCTCCTTTTTTATGATGCCAGATGCCAGTTCCAGTGGATACAATATTTTGCTGAGCCAATCACAGAAGTGAGCATCCCTGAGAAAGATGTGGATGATGTTTAACATTTTGACTAGAAACCCAGGGACGTCTGAACCCCATCTGCAAACACCCTACTGCCCTCCAGGATTCTGGAAGGAGTGACACTAAAGGAATGATAAAGGGATAAGAATCCATGTTCTTTTTTTATTACTATTAAAATTTTTTAATATTTATTTTTGAGAGCGCGCGAGAGAGACAGACTGTGAGCAGGGAAGGAGAAGACAGAGAAGGAGACACAGAATCTGAAGCAGGCGCCACGTTCTGAGCTGTCAGCACACAGCTCAAACTCATCAACTACAAGATCATGACCTGAGCCAAAGTCTGACGCCCAACTGACTGAGCCACCCAGGTGCCCCTCCAACTCTTTTTTAAAAAAATGTTTATTTTTGAAAGAGAGAGAGAAAGAAAGAGAATGGGCACACAAGTGGGGTCAGGGTCAGAGAGAGAGGGAGACAGAGTCCGAGGCAGGCTCCAGGCTCCAAATTGTCAGCCCAGAGCCCAACGCAGGGCTCGAACTCACCAACTGTGAGATCATGACCTGAGCTAAAGTCTGAGACCCAAAGGACTGAGCCACCCAGGCAGCCCCATATCCCCCTTCTTAACAATGGCACCAGTGCCACCAAATCCCAGTGTGACTTCCTCCGGTAAAACCAAGACGGGGGCCCACAGCTGAGGCTCATGGTCTAAGTAAAGGGTCTGCGCACCCTTTACTATCAAATCCAAGAATCCAGCACTCCGATGTATTTGTGAGGAGCCCACCTCCCAGGGATCCTGGCTCAGTTTAGTAGTGATGCTTCAGGTAAGGAAAGAAGACGTGCAAGAGAGGGACGGCTTGCGAGCTTCAGGGACTAGGGACAAGGAGACACAAAAGAGGAAAATGTGGCTTCCAAGGCCCACTGGAGCTTGTTGGCCACGCTGCCTGCTGCAAGGCAGAGAAGGTAATGCTTGTCACCGGACGCCCTCTCTTCATCTCCGGCCACCTCACCAGGAGTATTCTGGGATGCTGAGGACATTTCTCCCCTTCAGTCCTCAGGAGTGAGATTCAACAAGCAGTCCGTGAGCGTCTGTAACTGCAGAAAGCAGTGATCACGGCCTCCCAAGGAGCGTGCAGGAGAGGCTTGCCGGGAGGGGAGGTCCAACCGGCATGATGAGGTCTTCGATGGAACACGGGCGACACGGCAAAAATACCCACCCCTCTCCTTTTGTGAACGGGTGCGCCTCATGCTCGGGGGGGGGGGGGGGCACCCGAGAAGGGCTTGCAATCCCCAGAGACCGCAGGGTCTCTGCAGGAAACAGATCTGGAATATACATGATTTCTCTTGACAAGCAATGTGCGACCTCCTGCATCGATCTTAAAACTTTCCTGGCGCAAAGTAATGGAGCAAAGAGATGCCCGGGTCCTAATCCCCAAAACCCCCGACTGTGATCTTACTTGAAAAAAGGATCTTTGCAGATGGAAGTAAGTACTGGACGTTGCGATGCAGACATGGCTATGGATGATCCTAGCGGGGCCTGAATTCAATGACAGTTGACCTCAGGGAAGACGCACAGACGAAAAGGTGGTGTGAAGATGGGGGCAGAGATGAGAGGGATGTGCCTGCAACCAAGGTAAGCCAGCAGCCCCAGGAAGGGGAAGAGGCCAAGAAGAGGTCTCCCCTAGAGCCTTTGAGGGGAGCACAGCCCCGCACACACCTCGCGTTTGGACTGGGGGCCTCCAGAGCTGTGAAAGAATGAATTTCTGGGGTTTAAGTCTCTAAAATGTGGTAATTTGTTATAGCAGGAACAGAAAGGAATAAACGTACTCATTTTTTAATGCCTTTTTTTGTTTTACTTCAAATGTGTGCATGCGTGTGCGTGAGCGTACACACGGAGCAATCACTCACACGGAGCTTCTGCAAATTTATCTATACCTCCGAGCATCCAGACCTCATGGGGGCCCATCACACAGGTCCAGGCTCAGCCCCTCTCCATGGACAGGACCGGAACCTTCTCAAAGGACCAACCAAAGGAGTTGGAGGTGGTCGTGAGCTTCACCAGGGTCTCGACTTGCGTTTCAGAGAAAAAACTAAAGTCCTGCCACCGAACTCAGATCCGCCTTCTCCCCCTGCTCAGAACAGTTGGGGACACCTCACTGATGGCTCCTTCCTGAGCCACTGAGGTGGGATTCCAGCCTGCGGACTTAGCTGCGCCGTGCAGACCTCCTCAACGGCTCCCCCCGTTCATCCAGGACAGGGTTTAAGGGTGTCTCGGTTCCCCACCTTGGAAGAAGTCGCTGCTTCACCCACAGTGGATTCTTGTCTCCCCCTGAGAAACTACAGGGGTGAGGGTAGGGGCCCGGGTGAGCCAAGTCCGGTTCCCAACTTGCATATTTACATGGAAGGCTTTTTGTGTTTTAATCAGTCAGGTCAAAAGGCATCGCATATACTGAAGACATGAAATGACCAAAAGGCACCTCCCTCCCAGGATTTGAATAAGCTCATTTCAATTAGGTTTCTGATAGGAAGGCACTTAATTTGTTCTGATAAACAGGTGTCCAGTGAGAGGGCAGGCAGCTGTAAGCAAATTCTAAAAAGAGAGCGAGAGGCAGTGTTCTCAGCAGTCGCTTTTCGACGCTTAGGGTCTGGTGTTGTATTTTTCCACTGCCAGAAAAAAAAAAAAAAAAGAAAGAAAAGACTACGCATTAAAAAAAAAAAAAAAAGGAAACTGGAAGTCACTGCCAAAACAGATCAGTTCCACCAAAAATGCACCAACGAGCACTCTTTTCCCTGCCCTGGAAATTATGCGGCTCTCTCCACCCTTCTAAACGACACTGTCCTGATAAACGGTATTTTCCCACTAACTATACAGAAGGGAGAAATCAGCTGATAACATGGCCTGTGCTACGTTTAGCAGAAAGTGGGTTTCTTCTTCTTTTTTTTTTTCCCAAGAGCACAACCAAGTTCTGGATCACAAGGCCTTTAGAAATTATGGCCAGTAGTTCTCTGTTTTGTTTTGTTCTTCCTTTTTATTTTGCAAAACCGTGCTGCCTGTCTCTTGTAGGGTACCCCAGATGGGACCCAGAGGCCGCAGCAATAATCCATACATAATCGTTTCAGAGAAATCCCAGCCGAAGAAGGGGTGCATGAATACTGCATTTGGATTTCACCCAGTGTGTGTGGCCCTCCGTTTGTGGCAAATGATATCCCATAAATCACAAATATTCCAGAGCCTTAGAGAAGAGAGTGGCGGTGGCATCAGTTTCTAAGTTAAAGGCAACTCTAGTGTTGATGTAAAAACAGCGGCCAGTAGCCTCAGGGTTGGTCATAATTTGGGTTCAAGAAATGCACCGCCATGCGAACCCCTGCCTGGGCCCGACACTCACTTCCCACGGAAATGAAAGCATCCGACTCCTTCACGGTAGATTCGAATAAAGGCCATAATTCGTTTCCAGCTGGTACAATTGTTTAATAAAACGCCGGCTGGGTCTCCCCAAGTAATCCTCTCCTCTCCTCGGCAACAACGAAAATTACCCCGTCTTGGGGACCACTAACCCAATCCAGACAAAATGTTCTCCACTTGAAGTACCATAAGATTTTCAATGACAGTCATTTGCCATATGGAGGAACGGAGAAAACAAGTTTCAGAGATACACAGTAAACGGGAGAAGGGACAAAAATCTCAGCAGAAGGCTGAAGCCATTTCGCTATTGTAATAATTATTCCTGTAATGTTTTAATCAAAGGAAGCAGCCCCCCCCCCATCTGCATTCAAACCACACTTTGTAGGTGTTAATCTCCCGCCTTCGGGCTGTTACAAGGCAGCGGATAATGGCAGTCCCTGAATTGTAGAAGCCCGCATGATAACAGTACCTGGCATAGCCCTTAATGATCTCAATTATGCTAATAGGGGTTGTTTGTCAACAGCTAGACAGTGAGGAGAAGGTTTGGGCAAGGATGGTTTCCTTTCTGTTAGGAGTTTTTCAACTTTTCAAAAAAGGATTTTGTTTTATTTTATTTATTTTATGTTTTTTATTTATTTTTGAGAGACAGAGAGAGACAGCGCAAACAGGGGAGGGTCAGAGAGAGAGGGAGACACAGAATCCAAAGACAGGCCTCAGGCTCTGAGCTGTCAGCACAGAGCCCGATGCAGGGCTCGAACCCACAACTGTGAGATCATGACCTGAGCCGAAGCTGGATGCTCAACCAACTGAGCCACCCAGGTGCCCCTCAAAAAAGGATTTTATATTTATGAGAAACTAAAAGTTCACTCACAATCTCAGCTAGTCTGCATTTTCCTAAAGTCAGCCGTCCAATGTGGTTTCAGTAGTTTTTATTTCTTCTTCCTCCCAAGTGACCAAAAAAAATATAAGTATTTAACAAGCATAAATGAATGGATGGATGAAAAAAATAAATGAGTACAAATGTTATACACACAGAACATAGGGGATAAGAGTGATTTATTTTCTAAGTAAATAGATTTTAGGAATTAAATTTAATATGACAAACCGGTAGCACATACTTCTGAATGCAACAGGAAGGCACGGTGCGCCCTCCACATACAAGCGAATGATGCTATTTAGTATTTAAAACCCTAAAACTAGCTGATCTTTTTCAGAGCAGGATAGGGAAGCTTGTATAATAAGCATCCTGGTCATTTTTCTAGTTTCCTGGCACAGACTGCTGTTGAATCAGCCTCGTCTACCCAACCAGAGACCACAGAAGTTCATTTGATTAATGGCAATTGAATTATTGGCTAGTATGTTACCATATCAGCAAAGGAAGAGAGAAAGAAGTGTGTGTTGTTTTTCTTTAATTTGAGAGAGAGAGACAGCACAAATAGAGCAGGGGAGAGGGGCAGAGTGAGAGAGAGAAAGAATCTTAAGCAAACTTCATGCTTAGGAGGGGCTCAATCCTATGATCCCCGGGATCATGACCTGAGCCAAAAATCAAAAGTCAGACGCTTAACCTAGGAATGAGCCACCCAGGTGCCCCGTAAGTGTGTGTTGTTTTCTTAAGCCATGTCCACTTTATTGCCTACCCTGAATAAAAAACTTGAATGAGCGTTTCCCAAGCCGCCTGGGCTGAGGGCCACCTAATCACTGGAGGGAGAGAAAACGGGTGAGGGCTGGCCTGAGTGTCTGAGTTCTAATTCAACATTCGGAGCCACAGTCTCCTCATTTGCGAAAACAATGCTTATCAAATGGGTTGGGTTTTTTTTTCATGTTTATTTATTTATTTTGAGGGGATAGGGACACAGAGAGACAGAGAACCCCAAGCAGGCTCTGCACCGTCAGCGCAGAGTCCGACATGGAGCTTGATCCCACGAACTGTGAGATCATGACCTGAGCTGAAATTAAGTCAGACGCCTAAGCGACTGAGCCGCCCAGGTGGCCCCGAACTGGTTGGTTTTTACCAGCCAGCTCTCACAGCCTCTGTGTTGTGGCTTGTGGGAGAGGCTGGCAGAGTAGGGAAGCAAAACGGGGTTGGAGTAGAGACGGGCATAGTACTGTTCTGCCGGAAGCATTGACATGTGCGGGAACTTTCTAGAGCCCATCAAGACTCTCTAAATGTGTGACTCTATTTGAGACGAGATCTTGCACAGGAAGGCAGCAGAGTGGAGAAAGCGAGGTGATTCACATGACTAGCTGTGTGATCTGGGTAAGACACTGAACACCTCTGGGCCAAATTCCTTACCTTTAAGACAGCACGAAGGCAATAACCCTTTCATTGGGTTCTCTGTAAGAATTAAATGAAGTAAGAAGGAAAATTTATAAGCTATCAAATGCCTTGCAGATGTCACTCCTTCCTGTCCCTTCTTAAAAGTAAATCCTGGGGCGCCTGGGTGGCTTAGCCGGATGAGCGTCCGACTTCGGCTCAGGTCATGATCTCACGGTGCGTGAGTTCAAGCCCTGTGTTGGACTCTGTGCTGACAGCCGGGAGCCTGCTTTGGATTCTGAGTCTCCCTCTCTCTCTGCCTTCCCCCACTCATGCTCTATCTCTCTCTGAAAAATAAATAAACATTTTTTTAAAAGGCAAATCCGGCTTCTCCATTCCGAGTCCTCTTATTTTCACTGAGATGCGGAACATGTCACCCTCCCAGAGTGAATTTTAATCCACTCCATAGAACACCCAAGATTTTTCACTGAGAAGTGACCTGTCTCCTTGGTCACGTGTTAGAATTTAATTCCATAGAGAAAGAAAAAAATAGTCTCTTCTTTCGAAAGGAAGTTTTTTTGTTTGTTTGTTTTTTAAATAATACTGATCAGAAAGGAAGCCAAACCAAACGTTAAGTGTGAGGTTTCTGCCTGAGAAGAACTGGAGAGAATGTAGTCTATGGGGCCCTGATCATAGACAAGTTGACTGGGACAGTGGGGCCGTGTCCTGCTCTGTGTCCAGGGTGGGCCAGGGGTGGGGGCGGGAGGGAGCCATGGACCCCGTGTCGCTAGCAAGGCTGCGGAACCCGGCTGAGGGGTCTTCCCAACAGGATCTGAACTGTGGTAGGCTTCCCACATACCATACGGAACACCCAGTTAACTTTGAGTTTCAGATAAACAACAAATAGTTTCCTAGAAGTATGTCCCATATAATGCTAAATCTGGCCATCCTAAAGTGCTGCCAGAGGAACCACAGCCACCCCCCAACTCAGTCTTCATTTTATGTATGAGAAAGAGGTGGCCCGGGAGATATGGCTGCTTGTGGGCATCTACAGCAGCAGCAGCTGGCCTAGGAGTGCCCAACGGAGCTGACTTTCTACCTACAGCAATTTTATGACTGGTTTTTCATTTTACTTTTAAATTTTTTTACTGTTTATGTATTTTTGAGAGAGAGAGCAGGGAAGGGGTAGAGAGGGAGAGGGAGACACAGAATCCAAACCAGGCTCTGGGCTCCCAGCCATCAGCACAGAGCCCAACACGGGGCTTGAACCAACAGACTGTGAGATCATGACCTGAGGTGAAGTCAGACGCCCAACCGACTGAGCCACCCAGGCGCCCCATGACTGTTTTTTTTTTTAAAGACATTGAATATACAGCACCCTCAACTTTCCTGAATGTCTGTTCACATAAACCCAGGAAACGACTGAGCTGTGATTAGTGGTTGCTGTTTTCATACCAAAGCCTTTGTGTGTTTGTGGCCAACAGAAACAGCAAGTGCTGAAAGGTTAATTAATGACCATCTCCACTTCCCTCTGCTGACCACAGGATGGGGCTTCATCTAAGGTCGGTGATTTCACAGGATTTCCACCATGACCTAACTTGAGACAATTAGGTCATTGAGCCAGAAAGGGGCAGATGAAAGAGAAGGAAGAGATGGGCAGACCAGGAACGGACTTCCACCTCAGAATGGAGACTGTGGGGCACCTGGGGGGCTCAGTGGGCTAAGCACCCAACTTCGGCTCCAGTCATGATCTCATGATTCATGGGATCAAGCCCCGCGTCGGGCTCTGTGCTGACAGCTTGGAGCCTGGAGCCTGCTTCGGATTCTGTGTCTCCCTCTCTCTGCCCATCCTTGCTCGCCCTCTATCTCTGTCTCTTTCTCAAAAATAAACATTAAAAAAGAAGGAGAAGGAGAAGGAGAAGAAGAAGAAGAAGAACTGAGAATCCAAGTATCTGTGTCTGGTCATAGTCCCACCCTTTTGACCTGTGTCCTTTGACCGCAATCTACCTACCGACCCAAGGATGCCCTGTCTCACCCCCGCCCCCGTCCACCACTGGAGCACTTGTGGGTGCACCCATCCCTCCATGCACCTCCATTTCTTCCCTAAGAAGGACCAGGACTGGGAAGCACCTGCATGCAGATTTCTACCTCAAGGTCAAAGCGTGCAACAAAAAAGCCGTGTGGCACAATTAGAGCTGGGTTTGAAAGAAGTCAGGAAAGCTTGCCGTGTTTTAGGTGGAAATGGGGGATAGACGTGATACTCCAAGGCTTCCGTTTCATGAATATAAACCAATACTTTTTTTTTTCCTTTTCTTTTCCAATATTTTCACCTTGTGCTATAAGACACTTGGTACACACAAAGCATTATAAAAAGAACGCTAGGAGACAAGCTTTGTCTCGCCCCTTTTTCTCCCCACACTTCAGAGCTGGCCAAAACGCTCGAGCCCTGTCATTGGCCGAGTCTCAATGCCTGCAAAGTGTTTTTGGAACTGATATTTATTGTACCCTCTTGTGTGACTTTCCTTTAACAGCTCACACAGCCCACCAAGGGACTTTCCCTTTTGCGTTCAGCAGTTAGCATTGAATCTCCCTGGCAAGGCTCTCGGTGACTGCACAATCTCACACCTGCCAGAGCTGGAAAGTTCTGGAAATACGGACTCGGTGCCAGACATTCCTTTGGAGCACTTCACCTCAGCCAGTTCCTCATTCTCCCGGCTGTTAGACAAGCAACCAACTTCGTGAACTTGGTTAAACTTTTTGCAGTGACAGTGTGCACGGAGCATATCCAAGATCCGAAGTGGATGCCAGGGTCCTTGGTTCTAACCCTGGCTCTCACGCTGCCTCTGTAATGCCCCATTTTTTTATATCATGCCTCGTGCTTTCCTGAGTACCCTCACATCCGTTCCTCCTTTGTTCTTTGTGACGGTTCTGCAGGATGGAATGGGCAGATCAAGGGGCACCTTTGGAGGGTTTACATCTGTCAGGTGCTATGCACGGCATTTTCACATCTCCCATCTCATGCGATCCTGCTGGCGATCCAAGGCGGGCAATGGAAAGGTACCCACCATGTAGAGGAAAGCCTGAGCATTTGGAGTGGAATGCCCCAGGGCTGAAAGCTGAGCCTTTTCTGCACTATATGTCCTCTGCTTTAAACTCTGTGCCTCCGTTAGAATACTCTCCCTAACTACAGTGAACCTAAGAAATGGCGCCTGCCCAAGGGAATGGCGTCTTACTTACATAGACGTGCACTTACTTAGACTTAGAAACAAAGACCACAACTTGTTATTTATGCCCATTCATGGCCTCTTTATTCCTGGACAAGGAACAGGCCTCCACCCAGCCCAGTGGATGGATAAAGCTTCTCCAAGTTAGAGGAACAGTGCTGGGTGCCTCTGCTCTGAGCTCCCGGAGCCCCTTCAACCTTCCCTGCAGTACTTGGTTAGTAATAAAACTGCTAGTGTTCAAATTCTCTATATTTAGCATTTGACCGAAGCCATACAACCCGAGGTGTCCAAGGAGAAAGCTAATCATCCACCAATCCCACCTCCCCACAGTAGCCAAATTAAGACCGAGCTGGGCATCGGTACACACATTTCCCCTCGATCATATAAATACACAAGCTTAGACTTACATTGGAGTTTGCTGGCTTTTCCCTGACAAAGACTCATACATTTTTCATTACTGTAAAACTCTTTTCGTCTTTCCTCTTCTTCATGGCTTTTTGCTTTGTTTTGTTTTTTGGTTCATAATATATCATGGATATTCCTAAATCTAATTTGTTCCTGATTTCTTTATGCACGCACACGCACACGCACGCACACGCACACAATATCACATAAGGGGATATCATGCAAGAAATAACGGTAGCACAAAAATTCCCATGTAGTGGCTATACCATAACTCCTCTTTTTGATCATAACTCCTCTTTTTGATCTCTGTTTCTGGCTTTTTGCCATTATGAGCAAAATTGGAATGAACACCGCTGAATGTGCAGGGAAGGGGGAAAAGCCCAATCTTTTCCTCTGCCCACTTAGGTCACTGTGGCTGCTCCTAAAGATGATGGAAGACAGATTCACAGGAAAAGAGCTCACTTCAGGTGCACACAGGAGTTTTACAGGAAAGAACGGCGAACCAAAGCAGTGGTTAAGGCCCCACAGCGTATATACTACTTTAACAAAGGGTGACAGAGTGTGGGAAAATGACCAAAGGAAAGGGGGCTGTAGCGAGGCTCACATATGTGGGCCTGGTGTTAGACAACGGTCAGGCTTGTTTACACAGAATGGAGGAAATGCAGTCTCCAGTGACAAGGACTCATCTCCCTCCCGCCCCCCCCCCCCCCCCCCCCCCCCCCCCCCCCCCCCCGGCTTTGGGAGGGGAAGTAAGGAGACCTTCACAAAGGGAATATGCACCCTGTTTTAGGCAAAGGGGAGGGCAGGATTGCTCCCGTGACTTCTCTGACTCAAAATTACACTTCTTTCAAAGTGGCATATTTGAGGGGGGTGGCATACTCTGATCTTGTTCAATGCTTTTTTTTTTTTTTTTTTGAGAGACAGACAGAGACAGTGCAATCAGGGGAGGGTCAGAGAGAGAGGGAGACACAGAATCCGAAGCAGGCTCCAGGCTCTGAGCTGTCAGCACAGAGCCCGACGTGGGGCTCGAACCCACGAACCATGAGATAATGGTTCTTAAATACAATTTCTATGGGATAAATTCCACCCCCACCCCCGCAGAGTGCTGAGGTAAAAGTATATTTGCATTTTATGTTTTAGAGATGTGGTCAGATTACTTTCCTAGAAGGCTGGGGTAATTCACCTTTCACCCGGCACGCGTGGAGCCCTAAGCACCCCCGTCTTCTGCATCGGGCTGCCTTTGGTGTTGGCTGGTGAGCTCAGTCAACCTGATGCAGGCACCGTGGCCCCTGCGATTTTCATTCGCACTTTGTTCCCTACTGGGGAGGACTGAACATCTCTTCACGTGGCGATTGATAATTTGAATTTGCTTTCTCTGAGCACCCCCTAATTGTTTAACTGTTTGCCCTCTCTCCCTGGGGTGTAAAGTCTGCTGCAGCAGGTACGGAGAGGGCTTTTTATTTCGGTGTTTCCTTCCGGCTCCTAAGAGAGCTGCTGGCAAACAGTAAGCACAAAATAAAGAGTCGCTTAATGAGTAAGTGAATAATCCTTCCACCGAGCATCTCTTCCTGTAGGAACTGTATTGAAGAAATAATAAGGGCTATATATAAGGCTAAAATCACAAAAATATTCATTACAGGATTGTTTATAACTGCAAATAATGTAGGTAGTGATATCTGATAGAGAAAGAAAGTAGTAATAATAACTTTCATTTAGTGTAAACTCTCAGGTAGTAGGTTAAAAGTTTGTTTCATATAATTTATCCTCTTTAATCCTCATGCTAGAGTACATTTTAAAAAGCTATTACAATACTGCATGCAGAGTAAGATCCTAATTGTTTAAAGAAATGCTTCTGTATGCATAACTAACTGGAAAAATACATACCACTGTCGACAGTTTATATGTGTGAGGATAAAACAACATATTATTTTTATTTTTGTTTTGCTTACACCTCCTTTTACCTAAGTCTTCTCTGCCTCCTGTAATCAGAAAAAGCACGTAAGAGAAGCTAACCCTTAATAATATTCTAGTATGTAGTGCTTTCTTCTTGGTCTTTTTAATAGGTGCTGTATGTATCATACATATGTATAATATACTTAATATATGTAATAAAGAGTATATAAGTATATGCACACAGAATATATATTCTGTATAACAAAGTGTATATATATTCTAAATATATCTGTATATACGTGGAGACCTCTCTTCACACAGACATATATAAATATATATGTATATAAAAGCCAAATAAAGTGTTATAATAAAAACTAAAGCTGATAAATACCCAATGAAATAGCTCATTGGCCATCTCATTTTTTCCTAGATAATATATGTCCCGGGGCTTGCTTCCCCATGAATGAGGTATATTTGTCTCCTCAGTCTTTTAGGGTCGGCCCAAAGGGCCATTAATCATTCTGTCTGGAGCTCAGAGAGAATCCTCTGGAAACGGGGAGAGGGGTAACAGGCCCATTCAGCCTTGGCAGCAGTGATGGAGGTGCCCAGCCACTGGGACGGAACTGGGCACAGGCATGAAAGTGATGATGAAGAAGGTCATTTCTTGCCTCGCTGGCCCGCGCTGCAGGTGAGGCCCCCCACCGCCCCGCTCACGCCCTCAAAGCAGTTCTGTCCCCTCACGTCACACGAAAGTGAATGAGGTTTTCCTCCCCGTGGAAATCAGGACCGGGGTCCCGACAGCAGAGTTGAAATGAATAGTCAGCACTACAACATGAAAACCAAGGAGCAATTGACAATAAAACACAAGGAATCTTTCCCGTTAGAGGCAAAAACAGCCCCAAACCAACCAGATAAATAAATCAGAAATTAAGGGAAAAAAGCCTACTCTAGTTCTCTCAAGTGTTTTACCCAAAATTCCCTTTCTGGGGAGTAGTGACCTCAATGGAAGTTGCGGTAAGCAAACCTGCCCCCCAGCCCGCATTCCCTGTCCTCGGAGACTCATAGGCTGGTTTCATTTCTGTCAGTTTAAGCTACGTCTAAGGACCTCGCGGGCATGACGCAAAGCCCAGGCCCATCCCGAGGCCCAAGGGAGCCTGTACGGAGACAGAATGCAAATGGCGCAGGTCAATCCCCAAAGAATCAAAGTAAAAGCCATAATGTGAGTATGAGAATTGATCAAACCATGCCTTCCTTCATGGCCTCTAGGTCAGCAAGCACCTCCCCCCTAACCATCCCACTGTGCGTCTTTCCGACAGTTCAATGCCAAGACACCCTGGCCCCTTCTGTGAACCAAGGTCAGGTGTCAGTGGAAATCAGCACGGCGGGTGGGGGCATTCCCACACCTTTACTCAAGTCTTAAGATAAATTCCCTTTTACTCAAGAGACTTGGGTCCATCAAAAACTGACTACAGCTCCCTTGACCCAGGGAGTTATTCTTACAGAGGCAGGTCCTCAGCTGGACAGGGAGGGACAGAGCCCAGCTGGTGTCAGATGCCTGTGAGCTCTGGATGGCTAGCATCTTTTCTCTTCTCTTCCTTACCCAGCCCGTGTTTATTTGTCCTTCTGCACCTGACCTGACAGGGAGCCTTGCCTGTTCCTGACACCAGGCACCACACTGCAGAGGCACAAAGCCTCCCTCCCAGTCACAAAGGGAAAGTGCCAGAAGTCGGGGGGGGGGGGGGGGGGGGGGGAGGCAGACACGGAAGCAGCCAGCCCAGGCTTGGTGGCTGAACCGGCACACAGAACCCCCTTCAGTTGCTGCAGGAGAAAATACAGAGACTCTGTCTGGAGCATCATCAGCTCACAGAAGCCCACGGTTCGGCTTCTCGGCGGGTCTGGTGGTTTCAGCTCTGCCAAAGAGGGAGCACTGATCCCACGGAAACCGGCCAGAGCGATCTGCTGCGAACAATGAGGGCTCTTTCCGGGGATATCTGAGAACCATTATGAAACATTCACAGGTGTCAGCCGAGGGGAGGCCTGGGTCCCCTCCCGGCTCTTCCACGGGCTGCCCGGACCCCACTGGGGCATCCCCAGCCTCTCTGTGCCTCCGTGTGCTCCCTATGCAAGGACGAAAGGAGTGAATGGATTTAAAATGCTGGGAAATCTGCCTGCTGCAATGAATTTTCCATTATTACCTATTTTTTAGTACTTTAGGACACAGAATGAAGACTGACTGAAACACAGAAACACCTCTCCCCATTGTCCCCCAAACCTGAATGCTTAACAAACTAGCTTCGGGGTTCGAGTGGGGCTGGCTACTTGAAGATGTCTAGTGCTAGAACTTTGCAAAGTTGAGCGGAGAAAACGAGCAGAAGAGAAGCAAGGACGCCTCAAAGACCCATACAGAAGGGAGACGTAGGTGTGAAAATGCAAGATGCCTCCCGGGCTCACCGCCCGTCCAACAACACGGTGGGGGTGACGAGACAGGACCGTGGTTCGCTGACAGACTTTCGAAGTCCACTGAGAGGCCGGATTCCTTCACAGCAATTATTCACACGGTGTTTTCGCCACACCCAGGAGGAGACTCCCGCAGCATTTAATTTACAGGTGCAGAAACCTCAGCGACTTCTCACGCGTTTCTCAAAGCCGCTGTTGGAGCCAAGCATTATCGTGAGGTGCGTGGGGACCAGTGCGTGTCTGGGGTTGGGTTTTTTTCCCCTGTATGAAGACAGTTTTATTTTGTCCAAGGCTTTGCTCACCTGGCAGTCACAGACAGAGATTCAAGTTCAGATTCCTGGTTCCTGCCTTTCTTCCTAGAACACGAGGCCCCCTGCCTTCTATTGGGCTCTTTGACTTAAGATATTTATCATTTTGGTGAGGGGGCAGCAGAGGGAAGGCTTTGCCAAAAGTATTTTGGTCTCAGGCAGAAAACAAAAAAATAGGTGCGTTTCAAAAATGATCCAACTGTTGTTAGCTTTCTGATTTTTGAATCTGCCCCCCAAACGGTTTAAAAGAAATTCCGCCACTTGAAATAATTACCTCACTCTCCTGAGAAGCTTTAAATCATGATAGGCAATGACACGACCCCTGGCTTTGCCAAGGCCATCTGTGTGTGTGGGAGCCCGTGGGCAGCAGAGTGGGGCCAGAGGTGGGAACAGGAGGACGTGTGGCCGGGGTGAGGTCTCCTCCCCGGGAAGAGGCCACATCTCCAGGGGCCTCTGATGACGTCCCCAAGACTTCCTGTCGGCATGACGCCTCCAGCATGGTTTTGTCGAGAAAGGCCTTCTGGGCCGGCAAGACGACATGGGCATGGACCCCACCTTTGTTTTCTCACGTTGAATACATTAGAGGAAAACAGAGGCAGAAGGTATTACTTCAAAGACACACACTTTCTTTTCCACAATTATCTACAGCAGAGTGGGTGCCCGAGAACACGGACGGAAGGAAGGAAGGCAGGGAGGCCACCTTCATGATCACGATCACGGTAACGTGACCATCCGGTACCAAGGAGAACAAAGGAGCATCGACATCCACCGGACCAGGTTCCTTTGAGGCATGGAACCAGAGACCAAGAAGACCCATAATGCATGGAGGCAGAAAGAATGCTCGGCCTCAGATGCGTTCTATGATTGAAGACACCTTCTGACTTGCAATCACTTCACTTACCAAGCTGACAATTCCCTGTGACGGAATAAAAGAGGCTGGTGAGGAAATCGGAGCGACCTGCATGAGGCTAGGCAAGGGCAGAGTGAAGTCTGTAACTTCAGTGCACTCAGTACCTGCGGTGAGGCCCCGTGCCCTGGGAGAGGGGGCCGCAGACCTCCCTGGAGGCCCTCCAGCAGCAGACGGGAAGAGAGAAAGCTGAGCAGCTGCAGAAACCAAGAGCAAATCCACCACTACTCTCTTGAGACCGGCCAGGAAATGAGTTTCAGGAAAGCCAGTGACTGAGGGGTACCGGCAAGGAATGTACATGAGATTCAGACAAAACAGTCGGGAGGTGAATGGACATGGGATGAACCCAGGGCAGGAGTTGAGAGCATCTAAATGAAACTCGAGGATCCTTCTGGACTGCATGAGTGGAAAGATGGCATGCCAGGTGCTTGAGCCAGGTTGGGGGTAAGGGATGCAAACAGAACAAAAGATCCTAATCACGGACTCCAGAGCAGCAAACAGTGAGTTCACTCGGAGCCAGGTCAGGAGAGAATGCGGGGTGAATGCGGAGAAGCACCTCTCCGGAAAGGACCTACTTTATACCCAAGCCAGCGGTTGTAAGAGGAAAACTCGCCCTCAAATCTTTTCTAAGCTGAGCGCCCGGAATCCTATCCCACTGGCTAACTTACACTTCCGTACTCCTTCCCTACTACACATTGCACTTTAGACGGCTCCAAGATGATATCCGAAAGAGGAAAATCCTTTGGGTGCTGGCACGAGAATCTACTCGAAGAAAATAGAGAGAATTTTTGCTACAATTCAGGCATAAACAGAGATGAAAATCTGTCTCTTAGGAGTGATGGCAGAGGGTGTGGAAGGGAAGGTTTTCTCAGATTCTCAAAAGATGCTTTTAGATCCACGGAGGAGAAGCAGTGAAATGTGGATGCTCCTGACAGCCTCTCACAGCTTTACTTGGGAGAAATGTTACCAATGTTTTCTGAAACTTGGAGAATTTTCAAATTTACATTCTGTGGCGCATATATATATATAAAGTTATATTGCACTGGAATATTACTCTTCTACCTTGTAAAAAATGTTACCGTGACACTTTGGCTGTATGAGGTGCCCCAATGGAGTGGATGCACCTTTGGGAGGCCCCCGGACAAGTTCCATTATTTATTAGCTACATAATATCGGGGAAAATCGCTCAAACTCTCCAGGCTTCAGTTTTCCATCTGAAAGCGGAGGGTGAAGATACTGTCTTATGGAAATCATCCGGGCGGGGGGCGGGATGTGGATCAAATGGAATGCAGGAAGGTGTCAGAAGGATTTAAGAATCCAGTATCGAGCTTCGGGGGCAGAGCAGATGAACCTGATGTCACCGGGGAAGACAGTTACGAAGAGACCCAAACGCTGGATGAAACAGAACATTTCAAGATATAGAGGAAAATCGGGGAAGCTGCGGGGTGCCAGAGACGAGAGAACTCTAAGCCCTCGGGGTGGGGGGGGGTACGGGGAGCAGAGGAGAAGCAGCCCCCGGGGTCTCCCAGTGCCCACGAGGTAAGACGTGGAGGCTTTACCACTAGAAGGTGATGGGGGGGGGGGGATACTGTCCTGGGTGAGGAGGCACCCCGCCTTTCAGAGGGCTGTATTCATTTGCCCAGGCTGCCATCACCACATACCACAGACCGGGTGGTGTATGGAAATCGATTTTGTCGCAGTTCTGGATGCTCAGAGTCTGAGATGGAGGTGCTGGCGGGTGGGGTGTCTCCCGAGGCCCCGAGAGAGGTCTCTCCCTTGGGTCTCGCGTGAACTCTCCTCTGGGTGCGTGCATCCCTGGTGCCTCTTCTTATACAAAACGCCACTCACACTGCACTGTGAACCCAAACTGCCTCTTTCAAGCCTTCCCTCCAACGTCCTATCCAGGGGTTCGACGTATGAATTTGGGGCGACGCAATGGAGTCCATGACAAAACAGCTTTATGTGTCGGGATGCAGTAAGGAAGCTTGAGAAAATCTGCCATTTCATCAGGGCTGTCAGTGGGAAGGGGGACAGATCACCAGTAAGAACTAAGAGCCCAGTTGGGAAGAGCGCTGGGTGTTACACGGAAACCAGCCTGACAATAAACTGTATTAAAAAAAAAAAAAAGAAAGAAAAGAAAAGAAAGAAAGAAAGAAAAGCCCACGCTTGCAGCAGGTCCTGGTGTGGGCTCTGAACCTTTCATCCCTACGTGTAAACCAAGAAACTACCATAACATGCTGGTCCAGGGACACGGAAGTTTCTGGAACCTCACTCAAAACTGAAAAAAAAAAAGAAAGAAAGAAAAGAAAAGAAAGAAAAACCCATCCCAGAACAACTGGAGCGAAAATTTTACAAGTCAGGATAAGACACACATTTTCTTTTAATCCTGCTGAAAAATGAATTCATTAAAAATATATATATATACCTGGGTGCCTGGCTGGCTTAGGTGGTGGAGCATGTGATTCTTGATCTTGTGTGTGTGTGTGTGTGTGTGGGTGTGTGTGTGTGTGTGTGTGTGTGTGTGTGACACAAAGAAAGTATGAGACATCAAATTGCGTCGATACAACAGACCAACCGTTCTCAAGGTGCATTCCCTGGACCGGCAGCACTCCATCACCTTAGAACCTGCGACATGTACCAGTTCCTTGAGCCCCATCCAGACTTGTGGGAGGGGCCCCAAAATCTGTATTTTCACAAGCCCTCCAGGGCAGTCTGCTGGCGGATGAGCGGCGGCAAGCACCCCCCCAGGGGAGTGGGCACCCCCGTGACTGCAGGACGCGGCACTTCCAGACAACAGCCCCCGTCCTCCCCAGAAGCTGCCAGCCCAGACGCTCAGGCCGCCAACATGCCATCCCCCACCTTCCCCCGTCGACATGTTTAAAGCCCAGGTCACGTGCCTTCCTTCCCAGAGGGATTCGCCCGCCTCTCCCGCCTTCCCTGGGCTCTCCGCAGGGCTTGGCACAGAGCTGGCATTCAGTACGTTTTTTACCGAATGAAAGAATAAATGAGAGCTGCAGATGGCCCTGGGCTGTGTTTCTGTTTTTGTTCTAAATGTTTATTTATTTTGAGAGAGCGATGCAGGGGAGGGGCAGAGAGAGAGAGAGAAGCAGAGAGAATCTCAAGCAGGCTCCATGCTGTTAGCCCAGAGCCCACTGCAGGGCTTGAACCCACGAACCGTGAGATCATGAACTGAGCTGAAACCAAGAGTCGGACACTTATGAGACTGAGCCACCCAGGCGCCTGTTTTCTAAAAAATCAAAACAAAACAGAACAAAACAACAACAACAACAAAACCAAGCCGAAACAAAACAAAAACCGTGAATCCAACATTTGGTATTTAAAATAGGGATGGTGTTGGCACCCCCAACATGGCCAAGGCTAGTGGCGGGTACCAGTGGGGTAAAGAAAGCTGACTTTGCAGAAGGATCCCGAATCCGTCTGCTCGGGGCATCTAAACAAAGAGCCATGGACTGGGGTGCTTACAGGACGGAAATGTGTTCTCTCACAGCTCCGGAGGCTGGCCGTCCAAGATCAAGGTGTCTGCAGCGTTGTTTCCTCCTGAGGAAAGTGGCGGGGGACCTGTCTGAGACTTCTCCCCCAGTCCCTGGTGCCTCGGGCATCCCTTGGCTTCCTGGAGGTGTTCACCCTCTGTCTTCGCATCGTCTTCCCTCTTCAGGTGTTTCTGTCTCTTCCCATGGCATTCTTTTAAGGAAGGCACCAGTCATCAACACATTCCCGCCTCCCGGCTCGTGATGGCTAATCACACCTGCGCTGGCCCTTTTCTCAAAGTAGGTTGCACTGCGAGGAACTGAGGGTTTGTACTTAAGTGGACAAAACTCAACCCATAACAGACACATTCAGCATACCATGTAAAATTTTGAATTCCATAAAAATTTTAAAATACAAAACAATGCAGTGTATAATTTATGGGCATATAAATGCTTAGTGAAAGTATAAAAACATGTATGGGAGAAAAAAAGACCACGGGCAGCATGGTGCTTCCCTCACAGGAGGGAGAAAAAGGAGTGAATGGGCACCTCGAGGGATCTGGAAAGAGGATTTGACTGTGTTCTGCCCCAGTCAGTTCTTTTATAATATGAACCCCAAACAGTTCAATGGTAACATTTGCTAAATGTCAACAGGGGCGTTATTTTATTCTTTGCATTTTTTTTTCACATCTGAAATACTTCCAAGTATTTGCTTAAGAAAGTAGCATCAGCGAAGAACGTGATGTTAAGACAGACTCACATACAAGGTGATGTCAACGCTGTGCCAGTGAGGACACCTGGAAGGGACAAATGTGAGGGCTTGAAAACAACATGCGCCCCCCCACATCGGGCCGCAAGTCCCAGGACATGGAGGGTCAGCAGGTGCACACGGGGAACCCCAGGTGACACGCGCAGGTCAGCACAGGCGGCGAGGTGCCATGTAGGTGCAGGTGAGACCCAGGTGAGCCAGGTCTAGAAAGGGGAGCTGAACAGAAGCATCCAAGGTTCAGACTTGCTGCAGGGGGTAACGAATGCCGGTGCAGGAACAGGAATTCTATCCTGTCAGGCAGGACTGGACTAGAAAGGTTACTGTAGAATTCTAGAGAGAGAAGTCTACAACTTCCAACCGAAGCTGGGCAAGTGAACGGCCACAGCTTAGCAGAGGCCCCCAAACGCCCGGGGCCCGGGGAAGGCAGGGTACTGGCCTTGACCCCTCTTTGCCTAAGTTGGAAGATGTAATGTTCTCCAGGCCCAGAGCTGGGCGCTTGGCAAGCCTCACCTCCTTTGATCTTACAACAACCCCATGAAGGTGCCAGTGGGTGGCAAAGCTGGAACCCAATTCCGGGGTGTCAGCCCCAGAGCCCGCAGCGTCATTCCCTGTGTTTCTGTCACATCAGAAACGCCTGCCTGACCCTGCGTCACGTGCTGGAGGTACAGCACCGAGTTTAAGTCAGATGAGGTCTCTGTTCACAGCACTTGTGTTCTCGAAAGCAGCTGACCACCCCCATCTTAAGTAGCCTGTGCAGGATGAGAGGCTGTTGCAGAACACGTCCAGTAACGTTGGCCTGGCATTGTAGCGTCAAGTGCAGGAGGAGGGGAGTTTGAGGGAGAAAGTATAACCAAGAGGTTGTACAGGCGCGAGGTTCTGCTCGGTGCAAAGGCCGGGATTTCTCAAAGATACTTCTAATCGTTTTTGATGTGACAGGACTCTGACAATGACCTTTGAGCTAAGAGGAAGGGAAGGCGGCCCATTCCGATGGGCTGCCCACGGACAGGGAGGCCCTGGCCTGGCCGAGGTGCACAGTCTGTCATTCCAGCCCGGGGAGAAAAAAAAAAAACAAAAGTCAATTCAAAAATTGCTTGTTCATATCATAGTAAATCCTTAATGCTTTTAATGAAAATTCTTCTCCTTCATGAAATATTTTCTGTTTTAAAGAAGAAGAGCAAATGAACACAACATCTCCAATAGCCTTTAAGTCAGGTTTAATTGGGGCAGTGCCCTCCAGTGAATCGGAAGATGACATTCGTCTTCGTTGCCTGCGTGGAATGTTAAACCGGGAGCGGGGCTGAAATGTCAAGGTAAAATAATGCTGATAATTATTCTGAATGTTCCATTCCCCTTGACCTTGGAATTTAAAGGGCCAAGATGAAGGCTTTTTGTCGAAAGTCAAGAAGTCATCTGGAGATGCTGCTGACATTTCTGATTAATGTAATCTGGGATTATTAGGGGGAGAAATGCAGAATATGATTAGCTTCTAGTATCTCAGTAATTCATTTTTATGTCATTATAGGAACCGTATAGTACATGGACATAGAAAGAGTGACACGCTGTGGGTAATCCTAATCTCTAGGAATTTAAAAAGGAAACCTCTAAAGATAAGTAAGACTTTTTAATTAAAGCAGCAGTGACCAAATAATTAAATTTATAGGTCTGTAGGAAGAGAGGGAAGAAAAGGACCCCCATCTAAGGGAAGATAATGATTTCCTATGCATCATACACATGTGCACACAAAAGAAATCAAGCCTTGATCTACTGGGGCCTGTCGCTTCAGAGAATTTTCTGGTTCATTTGCAGTGACAAGAGAAAGTGCAGCTCCGGGAAGGTTCCCCCGGCACCGTGCCCCGAGCTGGCGACTCCAGCAGCCCCTGAAAAATGAGACTCTGGGTGACAGCAAAGCATCTAATGGGAAAGACAGCTCTCTGTGTTTGTTAAGGGAAAATGCAGCCCCTGTTTTAAATAAAGCTTTTGGTCCATGGCTTGAGCTGGGAAAAGTGCAAAGGTGAGGAGGGAGCCCCACGTGGTGACCTGGCCTCCACGCCCGCCGCCCCCGCCCCCCAGCCCGGGACGTTTGGGTTCTTCCTGCCCCCTCTTCTTTCTCAGCCGGAAGGAGGAATGTGAGGTGGGGGAGGGGCTGGATGGGCTTGCTTCTCAGAAAGAAAAAATAAATAAATAAGAAAGTCTCACATATAAACTAAAAGCAGAGCTTGAAAGGGGAAAATGCCATTTGAGAGAGAAAGAGAAGATATTTCCATTTTGAAATGAAAAATTAGAGACCTGAAGCTTTATGCCACACGGTTGCGGAATCCAATATACCTCACACACATGGACAGACAACATGTATGCAGGTGATGGATAGTACATGGTATGGAAGGCAGTTATTTCCTCCACCGTGTGTTCCCTTGACAGGGATGGAGGAGGGGTGGGGAGGGGAGGGAACGCAAGGAGGTGATACAGCCAGAGAAGAGCATGGCGGGGAGCCGGAGGAGAAGCAGGGTACGACAGAGAGAGGCCCACCGGTGGGGGCCTTGGTTGCACCCTGGGACCGCAGGCGTGCTCCTGACGGTTTCTGATGAGCTTTCTGGTAGCTGGGAGTGCACGGCCTGGTCCTCATTCTCCAGGCCTCATCAGGTCGGCCCCGTGCTGGTAGGTTTCTATGGGGGTGCGCAGATCAACAGGCCCCAGTGTAAAAGCTGTGGAGGCCAGAGAAAGGCTCAGTCTTCTGAGGTCTGTCCCATTGCCTCAACCCGCAGGCACTTAGCATCCTAATGTAGTATTTCAGGGGAAGGTAAGAGAGGCGCTGTTCGAAAAGTCCCGTGAGCATTTCTTATGTTGCACTGAAGCTCCCGGTGAAGACGAATGTGCTCACAAGATCCCAATAAGGTTGAGAAAACGGCGATGGAAAATCCCGCTGAATTGGGGGGCAACCGGGTGGTCAGGCGGTTAAGAGTCTGCCTCTTGATTTTGGCTTGGGTCATGACCGTACAGCTCACGGGCTCAAGCCCCACACTGGGCTCTGCACCGACAGGGCAAAGCCTGCTTGGGATTCTCTCTCTCTGGCCCTCCCCACTCTCTCTCTCTCTCTCTCTCTCAAAATAAATAAATAAACTTAAAAAAAAAGAAAGAAAATCCCACTGAATCGATACAGCCAACATGAGGACCTGAGAGACCTTTGAAGCGTCTGAGACATGGCAATGATCACAGCATGTTCTCCTCGGTCCAACCCCCTGGAGGCTGAAGTCTTAAATATGCACGCTTCAAATGGACATCACCACCACCTTCAAAAGCACAGTCAAGGTCCGAGCTGAAAGATGCAAGTGGGGAAAGCCTCCAAAGGCCCAAATTCCCCATTGCCAACAGGCAGACGGGAGCTGTTGCCAGTGACTGCTGAAACCTCAGAAGTGGCTTCATTCAACAAACCTTCTCTGTGGACCATGTGCAGACACTGCTCTGGGACCTGAAATGCGGCGGGGAGTAAGCCCTAGACTTGCTGTGCTCATGGTCTAATGGAGGGGACCAACAAGCGAACCCACCATGAAGAGGCTGCACAGGCATCGACACGTAGCGCTAAGGGCTGTTGAGGAGCGGGCCTCACCCCCTGTGTCCCACCACTGGGAGGGAGGAAGTGGGGACAGAGTTCTCTGAGGAGGTAGCTCCTGAGCTGACGTTTCAAAGAAGGAACAGGAGTTGGCCAGGACGGGGAGGAAGAGAGGATTCTGAGCCGGGTCAGGCAGGTAGGCTGTGGGTGTGGACCAGCGGGAACACCCTCCAGAGGGAGACCAGGCACAAAGACCACTTCTCCAGAAAAGGCACCACTGTCCACCCAGCGGCTCAACCTAAGACCCTTGGAGTCACCCTTGATCCCTTTCTTTCCCTCAGTGCCCATATCTAATCATGGAGTCCTGTTGACTTTACTCCCAAATATGTCCCAAATCCATCTAGTTCTTTCTTCATGCTTCTTCCTAGCGGAAGCCCGTGTCCTTTCTCCCCGGGACGCTGCAATGGCTTCCTAACTTGTTATGAGCTGAATTGTGCCCTCTGCCCGCAGCCCACCTCCCAATTCATATACGTAAACCCTAACCCTCCGTCCATCAGAATGTAACTACACTTAGCCTTAGTTAAGTCCATTAAATGAGGCCATTTGCGGGGGTGGGGGGGGGGGTTCTAATTGAATCTGACTGGTATCTTTACAAGAGGAGACTGAGACACACAAAGAGACACTCCGGGTACCCACACAGAGGAAAGACCACATGAGAACTCAAGGGGAAGGTGGCCATTTCTAAGCCAAGGAGAAGCCTCAGGAGAAACAAGTCTGCTAACAACTTGGTCCTGACCTCCAGCCTCCAGAACTCTGGAAGTAACTCTCTATTGTGTATTTTGTTAGAGCCGCCTGAGCACACCCACACACCTACCTTCCTGCTTCCACTCAGGCCTTCGAAAATCCACTGTCTGGAAGTTAAACCATCCCATTCCACTGCCTGTTTTAAAAATCTCCAGTGGCTTCTCCTACATTTATAATAAAATACAAACTCCCTGCCCTGGTTCAAGAGGTGCTCCAGGTGAGCTGAAGTCCTTCCAGTTTCATATTTATATGTCTTCTCCTGGGACACTTGGGTGGCTCAGTTGGTTAAGCATCTGCCTTTGGCTCAGGCCATGATCTCGTGGTTTGTGAGTTCGAACCCCATGTCAGGTTCTACGGAGCCTGGAACCTGCTTCAGATTCTGTGGCTCCTTTTCTCTCTGTCCCTCCCCCACTCACTCTCCCTCCCTCAAAAATAAACAAACATTAATTTTTTTTAATGTCATTTCCTCAGAGAAGCCTTCCCTGGTCCCCGGTGTAAAAAGCCCACCAGAAAATGTGCTTTATCTTCTTCACAGCATCCATCACTATCCGGTGGTTTCTTGTTTATGCAGTAGTTTATTTCTGTGCCTCCTACTGGAATGTAAGCTTCTCCACTCTACCTCCAGAACTTTTGTCTGTCACACTCTGCCTCCTGAGCTCAGAACACAGAAGATGCTCAAATATTGTTTTGGATGAATGAACGAGAGCAGAGGGCATGGCCAATTAGAGAAAGGCAGGTAGTTCAGACTGGCACAGAGTTCAAGGGCAGTGGAAAGGAAGGGGCTGGAGAGGTAGACAGGAGTCAGTATATAAAACATCTTAGATGAGCAGGATGCCAACAGTATCGAGGCTGAGCAGAACTGACACCCACCTACTCACACCCAACATCTGCTGTGTGTACTGGTCAATGTCTCCTTAATTGCTATAAAATAATTATATAGTCACAGACTGTTCTATAAGAAGGTTAAGGAGCCCCATGAAAAGAGACCTAAATCATGTCCACAATTGGAGATAAACACCCACTAACATGATTGATGGACCCTGGGAATGGACCAGGGATGGATCTAGCAGATGACATGGGAATAGACAGAAAATCACCAAGCCAAGAATGAACCTAGGAATGGGCTAAAGCAGGTGACTGACTGATTTTTAATGGCAAAAGGTAGAGGAGGTCAGGATCCAGTTTAAGGGTCATATTTGCAGCACCCTCACCTCTCCCAGAGTACCTGTGCCATGGAGGGGAAGAGGACTTGAAAGGAAAGTGGCAAAATTTTCTCAGTAAGAGACTGGTTCCTCTGCAGTGGCCCTTTCCTCTCAAGGAGACGGGCACTTCCCGTGGGAGAAGGTGTGATAGCCAGAGATGAGAAACAAAGGGTATCTGTGGGGAAAAGTCCCTCAGCAATGGAGAGTAAAGTTGACCTGTAACAGCCCTTCTCAGAGACCTTGAGATGCTAAGAGAGACAGGATTGATGAGGAGATAGTCACAGCTGGAAGGAAGGAAGGCAGAGAGGCGGTGCTGGGTCCACATGAAGCCATCTTTCTCCTGCCAATCATGGGGAGAAATGGAACTCCGTGGACACTTATAAAAATGAGGGGGGGGAGGGGGGATGGTCATGGTGGGGGGCACTTGGGGGTAGAAGCACTGGGTGTTATATGGAAACTAATTTGACAATAAACTATTAAAAAAAATGACCCTACTGAAGACTCAAATTCATAAAGCCAACAGGTATAAGCTTTTAGACTTGGAGGAACTAGTGAAATTTTCAAAGTGGGAATATACCAATTTGCCATTTCAAAAGATCCCTCTTGATGCCAAACAGAGGATGGACAGCAGGAAAGAGAAGCCAGCGCTTCTGCTCCCCACAGACGGAGGGCTCTGACCCTGTCCAACGCTCCAAGAATCCTGAAAAACTCATCAGGGTGTCTAAATTTCAACTCATTTTGACAATATGACTTTTATAATTTCCACGAATCATATGGTGATTAACTGCTAGACTAAAAGCTTTCTCGCATTCGATGTCACTCGAAAACCCATCTCCATAAAAAGGAAGCAGTGCTCTGATATCTACAGATACTGCAATTTGCTAAAAATTCATAAACCACCTAAGTAAAAACCCCAATACTCAATCAGGGCATTCTGTTTTCAATTAAAAATTATATTATCCAACCTGATAGACCATCTTAATCATCAGATTTGGCTTGGAAGCTCCCCATGTGTTTCAAAACATCAAATCATCCCTCTTAGGGCAAAGATTTTGTCAATTTTACAAAAAAAAATCCTGAGACAAGTCTTGGCAGTGTTTGTTTTCAGAAGTCAGAATTGGTTTGAGCAACAGAAATGTTTGAGCAACATTGTTTTAATAAGCTTACGGACTCAGAAAGTGCTGAGGTGGTAGAGGTCATGGGGATGTAGTTTCTAGTACGTGTGTTTTTTAAAAAATCAAACTTACGATTTTACATCCTATGATATATTTGTGAGCACTGGAGTGATGGAAGGCAAGGCAGAAAATATATGTCTATATTTCATACATGAAAGTCAATGTCAAGATTCTAATTGAATACTCTTAGAATCTTACTATTCTTGAAATGGGCCAAACAAAATGTAATCCCGGCATATGCACACCAGCCATATTATAATCAACCATTCTGTTCAGTTTTACTTTCATAAAACAAAGGAAGTAATAGACTTTCTTTGGTTCAGTTTCTAAATTTCTGCTGCTTAAAAAAATGACATTAATTTGGATACACTAATACACATTTATGCAAGAGCCCATTAAATAGTCATAGAGAAAGGCCAATTACTTTTGCTTCTGACAACACATCTTTTCCTGGCTAGCCCACACCAGCTTGAACCAATTCAGAGGACAAGATAGCAGTTACACAGTATGGAGCCAACTCTCCCCTTTTCCACTAAATATACCCTCCTACGAAGTTGCAATAGGTCATTTCTAAAAATCTGCAGTGAAATTAATGAAATACTGGGGGTAGGTGATGAATATTCTGTAAGAAGATTTACTGTTTGAATTAAATATATTTCATCAGCGTAAGTACCAATTACCCAATTACACAAATACATTTTGAAACCCTGTTGGCCAGCTGTACTGCTTGCTACAGTGTAAGCGTTGATGCCAGACCCAAACTCAGATACAGTCAGCACTGGAAAAGCCAACCAAGAGACTAAGGGAATTATAGATTTCTTTTTTCCAGCTTTACTGTGATAGAACTGACAGACATTATGCTAATTTAAGGTGTACAATGTGTTGATATGTATATTACAAAACAATTACCACTAGACCATTAGCTAATACCTCCATCACATCACATAATTACCAATTGTTTTTTGCAGTGAGACATTTAAGATCTCCTCTCTTAGCAACTTTCAAGTATGCAACTCAGTATTATTCACTATAATCACTATGTTGTACATTAGATCTTCACAATTTATTCATCTTATAACTGGAAGTTTGTAGCTTTTGACCAACATCTCCTCAACCCCAACCACCAACCAAAACCAAAACTACTGCCATGACAAAAGAAACTCCTGGTAACCACTATTCTATTCTGTTTCTATGAGTTCAGCATTTTTTAGAGTCCATATATAAGTGAGATCATACAATATTGCCTTTCTTGGCTGACTTACTTCACTTAGCATAATGTCCTCAACCTGCGTCCATGTTGTTGCAAATGACAGGATTTCCTTCCTCCTCATGATTGAATAATTTTCCAGTGTGTGCGCGCGCGCGCGCGTGTGTGTGTATCACATGATCTTTAAACCATTCATCTATTGAAATATACTTACATTTTTTTCATCTCCTGGCTATTGCAAAATAATACTGTAGTGAACAGAGAAGTACAGGTATCTCTCTGAGATCCTGTTTTCATTGCCTTTGGATATAAGCTCAGAAGTGGAACTGCTGGATCATATGGTAGTTCTATTTTTAATTTTTTGAGGAACCTCCATATTGTTTGCCATAGTAGCTGAACTAGTTTACATTCCTACCAAAAGTGCACAAGGGTATATCTTCTTTGGTAAAAAGACTACTTAAATCTGCCTATTTTTAATTCGGTTTATTATTTAGCTGTAAGAGAGTTTAAAATGCATATTCCATATAAAATATCTCTATCAGATTTGCAAATATTTGATTTGTAGTAAGATTATATATATGATGTATAACCTGTGTGTGTGTGTGTGTGTGTGTGTGTGTGTGTGTGTGCCTGCGCATATGGGTGTGTCTGTTGTGGATACACATCGTATATCAAATTTGCAAATATTTTCTTCGTCTGTAGCTTGTCTTTTTATTTTATTTTTTTAATTTAATTTTTTAAAAAATATTGTTTATTTTTGAGAGACAGAGAGAGACAGCATGAGCCAGGGAGGATCAGAGAGAGAGAGAGAGAGAGAGAGAGAGAGAGAGAGAGGGAGACACAGAATCCCAAGCAGGCTCCAGGCTGTGAGCTAGCTGTCAGCACAGAGCCCGATGCAGGGCTTGAACCCACGAACCGCAAGACCATGACCTGAGCCGAAGCTGGACGCTTAACTGACTGAGCCACCCAGGCGCCCCTCTTTTTTTTAATTTTAGAGAGAGAGAGCATGCGATCAGGGGAGAGGGACAGAGAGAGAGAGAGAGAGAGAGAGAATCTTAAGCAGGCTCCATACTCAGCATGGAGCCCAATGTAGGGCTCGATCCCACAACCCTGGGATCATGATCTGAGCCAAAATGAAGAGTTGGATGCTTTTGGTTAAGTATTCTTTTAAACAGCAAAGATTTTTAATTTTGATGAAGTCCAATTTATCAAATTTTTAATGGAAGGTAACTTTGGTGTTTATCTAAGAAAACACTGGCTAACCCAAAGTCAAAAATACTTTCTTCCTATTTTTTCTGAATGTTTTAGAGTTTTAAATCTTAGATTTAAGTCTATGATCTATTTTAAGTTCATATTTGTGTATGGTATAAGGTTTAGGTGGAGGTTTCTTCTTTCCTACAGAAAAAAAAATTGCTGGGGTACTTAGGCAGCTGCATTAGTTGAGCATCGGACTCTTGATTTCAGCTCAGGTCATGATCTCATAGTTCGTGAGATTGAGCCCTATGGCAGGCTCCACGGTGACAGCACAGAGCTTGCTTGGTATTCTCTCTCTCCCCCTCTCTCTCTGTCCCTCTCCCATTCATGCATGTGCTTGCACTCTCTCTGTCTCTCAAAATAAATAATACAAACAAAAAAAGACAAAAAATGCCAATTCTTCCTGTACCATTGGTTGAAAAAACTGTCCATCTTCCCACTGACAAGCCTTTGTTCTCTCATCAAAATCAGTAGATAATAAACGTAAGATATTATCTCTGGACACTAAATTTTGTTCCATTGATCTATATGTTCTTCCCATGTCAAGAGAATAGTACTAGTTGTTACACTTTTATGGTGAGTTCCAAAACTGGGTAGTGTAGATCATCTAATTTTGTTCTTTTTCAAAATTGTTTTGGGCTATTCTGGGTCCTTTGCATATTCACCTACATTTACTCAATTCCTACCAAAATATTCAAACACAAATACAAAAACAAAAAAACCTGTTGAAATTTTGATATGGAGAGTGTTAAATCTATAGATCAATTGAGTGTGGGGGAAACTGTCAACTTAACAATACTGATCGCTTCAATTCATGTTCATGGAATGTCTCTCCCTTTACTTAGGTCTTCTTCCGTCTCTGTCAGCAAGTTTTTTTTTCAAGTTTTCAGCATAAAAGATTTACTCTTTCATGTTTTTCCTAAATATTTTCTTCTTCGGTAAGCTGCAATAAATGAAATAGCTTTCCAATTTCATTTTGGGATTGTTAAATATGTTTAGTAATTTTTGCAATTTCTTTAGTATTTTCTATGGAGAATCATACTCCCTGTAAACAGCCTTACTTCTTCCTTTTTATTCTAGATACCTTTCATTTCTTTTTCTTGCTTTTTTTCACTAGCTAGAACCTCTGTATGATATTAAATGGAGTTGGGAAAGAATTCAGTTTACTACGAAGTGTTTTGTCAACTGTAAATTTTTCATATCTGCCCTTTGCCAAGTTGAGGAAGTTTCCTTTAATTCCTTATTTAGTATGAGTTTTTATAATAAGTGGGTAATGAATTTTTCAAATGCTTTTTCTGTATTTAATGAGATTATCATTAACTAATCATATGAGGTTTTTTTTTTTTTTGTCCTTTATTATATTAATACGGTATGCTACATTGCTTGATTTTGAAGGTTTAACCAAGCTTGCATTCTGGGGATGAATCTCACTTGGTCACACTGTATCATCTCTTTTTTTTTTTTTTTTTTGACATTACTAGATTCACTTTGCTAATTTTTTTAAAAACTTCTTTTAAAAATCCTACGTTAATGATGAATATTGACTTGTGTTTTCTTTTCTAGTGATGTCTTTGTCTGGCTTTGATATCAGGGTAACACTGGCTTCAAAGAACGAGTTTGGAAGTGTTCCTTCTTATTCTATATTGTGAAAAGAATTTGTCTAGAATGGATATTATTTCATTTTTAAATAGTTATTAAAATTCACCAATAAACCATTTGGGACTGGTATTTTATTTGTGGGAAGATTTTTGTTACTATTTCAGTCTCTTGTTATATATCTATTCAGATTTTCTACTTTTTTTTCTTAAGTTAGATTTGGTAATTAATGCCTATCTGAAAATTTGTCTATATTATCTAAGTTGTCTAATCTATTGGCATAAAATTATATTCAATTCATAGCTTCTATTTCTGAAGGGTCAGTAATATCCTTTCTTTTGGATTTTGATGATATGAGCCTTCCCTCTTTTTTTCTTGGTCAGTCTACCTGATGTTTTATCAATTTTCTTCATCTCTTCAAAGATCCAACTTGGACTTTACTGATTTTTCTTTACTGTGTTTTTGCTTTCTAGTTCATTGATTTCTACTCTTACTATTTCCTTCATTTTCCTTACTTTGGTTTTAGTTTGGTCTTCCTTTGCTGGTTTACACTGAAAGCTTAGTTTATTGACTTGAGAACCTTTTTTCTAACATAGTTATTTAAACCTACAAATTTCCTTTAAGTACTACTCCAGCTGTACCCATGATTTCTGATACGCTGTGTTCTCATTTTCACTCAGTTCAAATATTTCCTAGTTGCCCTTTTGATATCTTCTTAGATCATGTATTATTGATAATTGTGTTAATTCTCAATAACTTGGGGGTATTCCTAAAATTCTTCCTGCTATAGATTTCTACCTTAAGTTGGTTATGGTTGAATGGTTTCAATCCTTTTAAATGTATTAAATTTGCCTTCTGACATAACATATAGTCTATCCTGGAAAGTATTCCTTTTGCATTTGAAAAGAATATGTATTATGCTGTTGTTGGGTGGAGTTCTACAAATGCCATTTTACACCATTTAGGTCAAGTTTGAGAGTGCTGTTCAAGTCTTCAATATCTTTGCTGACTCTCCAGTTAGCTATTCTATCAATTATTGAAATGAGAGTATGAAAATCTCTAAGTCTAGTTGTTGAACTTGACATTTCTTCTTTCCTTCTGTCAGTTTTTGGATCATGGATTTTGGAGTACTGTTGTTAGATATAGATACATTTATCCACTGTCATATCATCTTCATGTATTGATTCTTTTATCATTTTATCATTATCATTTATCATTATTTTATCATTCTTTTCTACATACTAATAATTTTTGACTAAAGTCTATTTTGCCTGATATTACTATAATTACTCAAGTTCTCTTACAGTTACTATTTGCATGGTATGTCTTTTCCTACATTTTTACATTCAATCTACTTGTGCCTTTGATTTGTTACAAATAACATATTGTTATATCTTGTTTATTCATCCACTCTGGCAATCTCTGCCTTGTTCCTGGGGTGTTTAGTCCACATACATTTAATGAAGTCATTAATTTGATTGGACTTACATTTGCCATTTTGTTATTTGTTTTCCATGTCTCAAATCTTTTTTGTTACTTTGTTTCTCTTTTTACTTCTTTATTTTGTATTAAATAATTTTCTTTTTTTTATTTTTAATGTTTATTTTTGAGAGAGAGAGACAGAGTGTGAGTAGGGGAGGAGCAGAGAGAGAGGGAGACACAGAATCCAAAGCAGGCTCGAGGCTCTGAGTGGTCCACACAGAGTCCAATGTGGATCTCAAACCTATCAGTTGTGAGATCATGACCCGAGCCATAGTTGAATGCTTAACTGACTGGACCACCCAGGCACCCCTTAAATAGCTATTTTCTAGTGTGCCTTTTTAATTCCTTTTTTTTTTTTAATTTGTAACTTTCTTTTTGGGCTATTTTCTTAGTGGCTGCTTTGGGAAATAAAGTATGCATCTCAAATTATAAGTCTACTCCAGTTTGCTTCTGAACAAATTCTAGTAAAATGCAGAAATTTGACTTTAGGATAGTTCCATTTCCTCCCACTTTCTTTATGTTATTATTGCCACACTGATTACATGTGTATATCATAAACCCAGCAACAGAGTGCTACAACAGACACTTCATACAATTTCAAATGTCTTTTAAGGAACTTAAGAGAAGAAAAGAGAAAAATTATTCAGTCTTTTATTTTTACCCATATATTTGCTATTTCTAACTCTCAGCTTTATTTTCTTTCCATATGTTCCCTACCTCAACCTTCTCTTCTACTTCTCACAAAATGGCCCGGCCATCGGAAATATCATAGGTTATCAAAGGTGATAGCCACAGAAGACATGCTGAAACGGAAGACTGTCTGGAAGTCTGATTCCTGAGATAAATTCTGAAGGGAAGGAACTTTTCCAAAAATGACTCAAGTACCATCGTCTGACACAGGCTCTTAGAGGCAATATTCCTGCGTAAAACAAAAGAGGATTCTGACCTATTGTCTCACAGTCTTCTATTTGGAAGGTAACTCACTACAGCTCATGAACCTCGTCCTTGAGTAGCCGCTGATTTATTCCCTCCCAGAGATATTCCTCGCAGTCTTGTTTGCTGTACAGTTCTAAACTCCAGGTGTTCCCTTGACTTCTCAAGGAGCTGGTTCATTTCCTCGGCGTGATTACGGAATAGTCTTCTTGGCATTATTTCAATGAGGAGGTTAGCAGGAGGATATCTTTCTGACCTGTAACAACTGAACCCAGACTTAAATCTATATTGAAATCTATACTGAAGACCGCACTGGGGGAAAAAAATCCTTGAACATGCTTCATATACATGTTTCAACTGTAGGATAGATAATTAGAACTCTTAGACTTCTAAGTTTGTATTCCCCAAATAGTAAAATAATTATTCTTGGACCTGTTGAAACTTGACTGTGTATTTCATTAAGATATAATTATGGTTTCAGAACATCATTAAAGAAATATTCCAACACGCCATATCTTTCTAATTGTATGTATAACCCTATGTATGCACTTGCTTCATAAACATAAATACATATTTGCTTATTATTTTTTTGTTGTTCCTGCTGTTATGCTCGTGGTTTGGGGTTCCTTAAAATACTGCCGATACAGCGTCTCACCATTTCAAAATAGGAATATGATGTTTCTAGATATGAGGTCCCTGCCAGTGAGGTCTGCTCAATTCAGTTGAAAGGAAAACAAATAAAAAAAGAAGAAGAAAGAAAAGAAAATATAAGCTAAGAAATGCTGGTGAGAATTGGAAAGAAGTCATCTGCGTCTGAGTCCTTTGCTCGATCTAATTATTCCTTGAGAGAACAAAACCTTGGACCCCTGAAGAGAAGGAAGAAAAGAGAATGAGGTTCAGAGGAAAGTCTAAAGAAACTGTATGTTAGTCACCAACGTGCTTTAATTAAAAAAGGTAAAAAGGACATTCTTCTCCTTCTAAACAAAAGACCCATTGAAATGGAAACTAATGATATCTTCAGGAAAACAGAAAGGGTTTGATGCAGAAAATAACTAACATCCTACACAGTCATATTTTGTGATTGGCAAACACAAAGCAATAGTTCAAAATTTATCAAGCTTATCAGTTCCACCTAATTAAGGATAGAGCCAGAGGGTATCATCAACAAAACCCTAATAACTCACTTTTGAGCTCCTGGCCCCAGTGAAATCTAATATCCTTCTTGAAATGTGCTTGGTGGTCTCTGCTCATCTTGACCTTCATCAAAAAGGCGACCACATGGAAACATTGTGCTCTGTAGAGGCCAAGGATAAAATTATTTAGAGATTACATTCTGGTCGTTTATGACAGACTCTTGTCTCCAGCCAGGACACTGCCAGAGGATGCGTGAAATTTGTACGCGGTTCTTTGAGAACCTGGAGGAGGAAAATGTAAGAATTTCTATTTCACTTACTGCCGCCATCTCCACTCCATTTGCTTCAAAATGAAGCCCAACATTTCCCCAGAAAGCCTCCCCTTTCAGCTTACATGTCGCACAATGAAAGTTATACATTCATCAGGGTGCTTGGGTGAGGGTCACGTAGGGGTCTCCCAAGCTGAAATTAGAAACGGTTTAAATATGAGGTGAATGCAAATCTGAAGACTTACTTTTCATCTTCTACCCCTGCCCCAAATTCTCTTTTCTTCAGGAGTCACTTCTTGTCCCCTTTCAGTCTTCTTTCGGCCAGAGAGAAGAGTGTTAGGGACTAAATGTCTGTGTCTACCCAGATTTGTATGTTGAAGCCCTAACTCCCAGTTTCATGGCATCTGGAGATGGAGTCTTTGGGAGGCAGTTAAGATTACATGGGGTTACAAGGCTGCTATGCTCATGACGGGAATCGTATTCTTATAAAAAGAGGAAGAGGCCACTGCCCCTTCTTTCTCCATCATGTGGAGACACAGTGAGAAGGTGGCCATCTGTAAGCCAGGATGAGAATTCTCAGCAGAACCCAGCATGCTGGCACCCTGATCTCATTCTTCCAGACTCTAGAACTGTGAGGACTATCTGTTGTTTAAGCCACCCCGTCTATGGTATTTTGTTACAGCAGTTCATATAGACTGAGAAAGGGAGATGTCCTTGAGAAGAAGTGGTTGTCCTCAGACCACACCTCTGTGTCACAATGAAATCTGGGTGGCCATAGGAGCCAGCAGCCAAGAACAGGGCAACATGAGTCAGGAAGGTAAGACAAGTCTGGCAAGAGTGCTTGTGATGGAAAGGCCAGGTAGATAAATGGGTCAGAGGCAGAAATTCCACTTCTCAAAGGAATCAGATGCAGCACAGAGGATGCAAAGCTGGATGTAGCAGGAGATACGTCACTGACTACTCTCTGGCCAAGAGTTCAGAGAAGCAGAGAGAGAACCAGAAAAAGGGTCAACTGGATGCATCCTGGATCTGCCTCCCTACAGGGTGGTTGGGGTCCTATGCTCTATAGCTTTGATTTTCTGTAATGCCCTCCCCACCCTGCCATTGTAAGCAGCCTAATATGTGATCCCTGGGAGTGGGACTGGCCCCACACAAGGTGGTCATAACCTGGAATTATAAGTCTAAAAACTCAGAGCTAAGAGAAATAAGAGAGATGAGTGAGCCACCCTGAATTAGGCAGATGAGGACGCTGAGGCCCCAAAAGACTAGATGATATTTCTTCTTCAAGGTCATAACCTGAGGAGTTACAAAACAGTAAATTTAGAAAACTTAACGCCCTCTTCAGGGCTTTGCGCGTTATCCCACAATATCTTCCGTTACACAGTGTTTGGAGATTATCACACAGCCTTTTGGCTCAGATCTCCATATACTATTCAGGCACAATCTTGTCTCAAAGAAATAATTCCTTAATGGAGAAGTACATTGGGTCCAATAATGGAAGACCTAGAATACAAGCTTATGGAATTGGATTTTTCAAGAACTCAAGTATCTTCACATGAAAATGTTAAAGGCTGAAAATTGTAAGTAAGGAGTGTATGTGTGTGCATGCACACATTCATACACTTTCCTAGAAAGAGCTTTTTTTTTCTTTTTAAATTATCATGTAGGTTAAGAACCAATGTTGTAGATAAAAGGGATTTTAGCTAGAGAACGTCATGACCCAGAGTCTTTCCTCCTGGGTTGTAAAGAAGTTGAGATTCTGTTTATGAAATATTACTTTTATTTTTTATTAATTGAAAAAAAATTTTAAATGTTTGTTTTTGAGAGAGATAGAGCACGAGTGAGGGAGGGGGAGAGAGAAAAGGAGACACAGAATCTGAAGCAAGCTCCAGGCTCTGAGCTGTCAGCACAGAGCCTGACGCAGGGCTTGAACTCATGAACCATGAGATCATGACCTGAGCTGAAGTAGGATGTTTAACCAACTGAGCCACCCAAGCGCCCCTATAAAGTATTAGTTTTAACAATCATCATTACTTTCCAAAAAAGTAAGGGTTTTTTCCCCTATCTCTCATCCCCTCTCAAAGAAATATATAACTTTACTGTTAGAAACCCTTTGTGAGCAAATACTTCCAGGAATGCAACTCCCATTCTTCCCAATTGGAGCCGCGTTGCCAAGCTGAAGAATCTCGTTCATACGTCTGGGTGTGCCAAGGGACTTGTTCTGTGCAGCGGAGGAGAAAGGAGAGTTACCCGGTCTAACCCAGCCTTCACCTGGTGTTCTGGGAAACCACACTTCAGGGTCCGGTTTGCAACCTCGTCACCCTGCCTTTCCACCATGCGTGACAGGAGAGTTTGCCATTTCAGGTCCATCTGCAGGAAATGCCCTCAGCAAAACTGAGAAGTAGGAAAAGTTTGCCTTCATTAGTCTCTGCAAACTTTCTGGCTTTGGGCTTCTAAAAATTGAGTCTGACAGCTAAGTACTTTGTGGTTTTCAAATCATATTGCCTGTCTCGCCATAAAATCCTCCTTTTAGCCAAACCCTTTCTTCCTGTCTCATGGACATCTTTGGTGCCTCCTCTCTGTCACTGCTATCCTAAGATATAGATTCACAATTGGGTCTGGGACATTTGTGCCTTGGAAATTTCTATCAGGGTGCCATTTCTCCTAAAGCTTGCTAAAGTATGGAATTTATATCTAACTGTAGAATAAAAGGTTTTATCAGGGAGTAATATTGCCAACAAACCATGTGGAGAGGTAGGGACATTTTCTGAGTGCCTAAAAATCATCAGAGGGTCCTGCCTGTAGGAAAAAGCTATCTTGCCTATATGCACCTGTAAGCTGAGGTACCAGAAGTTTCCTTTAACACAAAATGTTTGGAAGGAAAGTGAAGAACACAGGCTCCGAAACAGTTACATAGAAATTGTCATAAAATCTCCTCAAATGGGTATTTTTAAAAAACTCATTTAGGGGTGCCTGGGTGGCTCAGTTGGTTAAGTGTCCGACTTCAGCTCAGGTCATGATCTCACAATTGGGTTCATGAGTTTGAGCCCTGCATTGGACTCTGTGCTGACAGCTCTTAGCTTGAAGCCTGCTTCAGATTCTGTGTCTCCTCTCTCTCTCTCTGCCCCTCCCCTGCTCATGCTCTGTCTTTCTCTCTCTCAAAAATAAATAAACACTAAAAAAAATTTTTTTTAACTTTTTAAATCTTTATTTGTTTTTGAGAGAGGGAGAGATGATGTGAGCAGGGCACAGGCAGAGACAGAGGGAGACACAGAATCTGAAGCAGGCTCCAGGCTCTGAGCTGTCAGAGCAGAATCCGATGCGGGCCTCGAACCCATGAACCATGAGATCAGGACCTGAGCAAAAGTCAAATGCTTTACTGACTGAGCCACCCAGGTGCTCCTCAAATATGTATTTTGAATCTGTTGACAATTTTTCTCCATGTACTCGTATGCATATATGATGAATCAACCTATTTAGCTCTAAAAAAAAAAAGCTGAAGAAGAAATTCTCAGTTCTACATGCAAATGTTTATTTTAAAAAAAAATGCAGATGTTGCTTGGCTCACAGATCCAGCAGGCATGTAGAAGATCACTTGACACCAGGCCTCCCACAAGGAACTCTGAGGGGCCAGGAATTGTGGGTTCATTTTTCATACAAGCCAGAGAATTGTTTTAAATCCCTTCCACACAATTTTATTTGCAGAAGTCCTGCTAATGCAAACCATACTGTTTTGAGTTCGGTAAATAGCAAACACAAAATGACTCAGCCTTTTTGAAGATATTCCTCCTTCACTAACCTTGAGAGAGGAACCAGAACATCATTTTGAATGCTAGAGAAGCCCAAAGCCAACTTCCAGATCTTTCCCCTTGGCCACTAGGGAATGCAAGCTTTACCTTGATTGTCTTGAAAAAGTGGTAGCACTCTGCCATTTTAAAATCTGCTGTGGCCATTCCCAGACTGCTCTGGCCTGGCCAGAAGCACATTGCCAAGTTCTCTGTTTTCTAAAGGCTGAACAAGTATGGCTTACAAAAATTCATCCTGACAGGGAGTTTGAGGACTTCAAATCACACGGTTATGTCTTGCTGTAGAATTCTAACACTGTAATCAAAACAGCCTGTTTTTGTGAAATCTAATTTTGACCAACTAGTTACAGGCAATGGGCATTATTGAACAGGAAATTCCATAAGCCAAACAGACCATTTATCTATCTTCTGCATTTCAGAAAAATCCTTGATGGGATTTGAGTTTTTCCAGTTTTCTTCTATATCCATCGATCTGATGTGTGGCATGCAGTATCCCCCTCCTGGCTTCGGGTTCCATTATCTTGACAAAAGACACAAAATGCCTGTCCTTCCCACCCGGGAAGTAAAAGAAAAATTCTAAAATGATCCTGGGTGATTACAGATTCATGATGGTAGAGTAAACACATTGTGGCCCCTTCTCTTGAAAGTATTCCCTAGAACGACCCCCAGACGACAAAGATGTGGGAATTCTGGTTCTGAAACCAGAAAATATCTATAACTGAAACAATAACACATAAAGGCAGAAAGAAAACAGAGGAACGGTAAACACAGCAGAGGAGGGAAAATTCAAACTTAAGTGTTGGTAGGGATGGTCATGGTGAGAAATAAGCCATTCTTTATCTCAGAAATTCAGAAAACGTACTAGAGATCATCACTTTTCAGCATGAAGGAGGTACAAACGCCGTAAGAGAGAAACACAGGGAAACTGTTTGGAATTCTGCATGGGAAACAAGTTGACCGTGGTCTCCTTCTCAACCTTTACTGAGGAAAACTTCTAAAACAGAGAAACTGGGGCGCCTGCGTGGCTCAGTCGGTTAAGTGTCTGGCTTCGGCTCAGGTCATGATCTCATGGTTTGTGGGTTCGAGCTCTGCTTCGGGCTCTGTGCTGACAGCTCAGAGCCTGGAGCCTGTTTGAGATTCTGTGTCTCCCTCTCTCTCTGACCCTCCCCTGCTTCCACTGTCTCCCTCTGTCTCTCAAAAATAAATTTAAAAAATTAAAAAAAATTTTTAAATAGAGAAACTATAAATACCCCTCCCCTCAAAACACTCAGAGGTAATTAAAATAATGCAGAAATAAGAAAACTTCAAGATACTATGTTCATAAAATAAGAATAAGATACTATTTAATAATAATAATGATGATGATAATAATGATCAGAGCTCCCAGAAGTTAAAAATATGAAAGCCAAACTTGCAAACTCAACACTAACTTTCACAAACGATAAAGATGGACAATAAGAGTAAAAAGGTAAGAAAATTCAGGGTTAGACAAAAGTGTCCAACACCCAAATGATAAAAGTCCCATCCGAACTGAAAATGTGCGTTGAGTGAATATTTTTTAAATGACCCTACATCATGATGCATTATCATATTTCAGAACTCTAGAAGTAAATAGTTCCTAAATATTTCTGGAAAAGGAACCTAAACTATATTCAAAAGAGCAGGAGTCAGAGCAGCACTGGGCATTGCGTTAGTCTACTCAGGCTGCTGTAACAAAATAGCACCGACTGGGTAGTTGAAGCAAAAGAGATTTATCCTGTCACAGTTCCGGGGTCTGAAAATCCAATATGGCCGTGGTAGCATGGTCAGATTCCAGGGACAGCTCTCTTCCTGGTTTGCTGACGGCCACCTTCTTGTTGCCATCACGCTCTTCTGTGCATGTAGAGAGAGAAGGGGCCCCTCTCTTCCTCTTCTATTTAGGACCCCACCCTTATGACCTCCTTAAGCTTAATCACTTCCTAAAATCCGCATCTCTAAACACAGTCACATTGGGGATTAGGGCTTCCACGTATGAATTCAGTCGGCAGCAGGCACCTCAACATCAACATTAGAAGCTAGAAAATCCTAGACAATTACCAGGGGCGGATGGGGAAGGGAATAAGTAGGCAGGCAATTCCTCAAAAACAGCAAAAGCGTTCAAAGGAGACTCCACAGGTAGAAAATATGACAAATGTCCACCAACAATTTACACGATACAGTAATTAAAGTTTCATACATGGGTTTGAGTTTTTTAAAAGCAACGTAACTAAATTAAGAGAGGAAGAGAAAAAATAGGAGAGGAGGTATAAGGACTAAGATACTGTGGATCCCAAAAGGAACTCAGTAATATCGGAAATTGATTGCTCACATACAGTAAAACCTTGGATTGCGAGTAACTTGTTGTGTGAGGGTTCTGCAAAAGGAGCGAACACTTCTGATACATTTTGACTTGATAAATGGGCGATTTCTTGCAATATGAGTCGTACATGACAATGAATGTCACAAGATCACAACTGAGCCAGTGGTTCTTCTCTCTCACTTGCTACAGGATTGTGGGTGAACGTCTCCCATGCTCAGATGCTCGGTCTCAGGCCGTGGTGTTTGGCAGAAATCAGTGATTTTTCAGAACGCTGGAAGGTGCCCACGACTGGCACTAGTGTTTTTTTGTCACTTGAAAGCACCCGTGGACAGTCCCTTGCTTTTCCGGACAAGAGGAAGCTTAGGAAGGCTTTGCTTCATTCTAGATCAGGCTGCCTGCAGACACAGACCCTTTCCCCTGCTGCCTGATTGCAGTTACATTAAATACAGTCTATGATGAGAGTTTATTAATACTGTACTGGAGTCAATGTCCGTTAGTTATTGTGAAAGTTGTCCTACAAAATAACCATGCTTTCTCTCGTCTTCCTCATATCAGCCATGAAGGTTTTCAAAGGTAACTGCAGGTTAATTTGTTTATTTTTCTTTATATTTTGTATTCTCTTTATGATTTTGTGCTATATTACAGTAGTATAATCATTTTTATAAGAATATTTTGGGGTCGTGGAATGAATCATCTGAGTTTTCATTATTTCTTATGGGGAAATTCACTTTGATATCCAAGTACCCTGGATTATAAGCATGTTTCTGGAACAAATTATGCCCACAAACCAAAGTTTTACTGTAGAGCTTGATAGATTGTGGCAGAAATACTCTGTGGGGACCTTGGGCACCTCCTACCCTGAAGAAAGGCTAGAAACTGACTTGATAAACAAAAGGGTGATTTTCCTTGGTGGGCATAAACTCACCAGGGGAAAGTCTGTGAAGAGAGACTTCCTCCCAAAAGAAGTGAGAGACCCAGGAGGCAGGGAACGTTGGGCGGCCTTGGGGAGCGGAGGGGAGGCCACAGTCAGCAAGAAAACGAAGACTTCAGTCCTACAACTTCAGCCAACAGGCATGTGAGCTTGGAAGAAGATTCTGAGCTCCAGAATGTAGCCAGCTCAGCGGACATCCTCGTTGCAGTGTCCTGAGACCCTGAGCAGAGGACACAGGGAGGCTGTGCTTGAGCTCCTGACCTACAGAAATAATGAGCTAAGAAATGTCTATCATGCTAAGCCACTGAATCTGCAGCAACCTACTAAACAGCAAGACTCAATACACAGGTGTAGTATTTAGATATATGAAGAAATGTGCCAAAAGGCATCAACATAGTTACCTTTGAAATGCTGGACCCAAGAGGGGTGGGGTGGGCAGCTGGTGGGTAGAGAGGGACTACTCCAAGTGCTGTAGGTATAGGGCCTTTATTATTTGACTTTCAAAACTATATCCATGCATTACGTTGAAGAAAAAAAAAGACCCTAATTTTCACAGAAGCTAACCTGAGGGAAATCTGAAGATTATAAGACTCATTTCAAATGAAATGGGATAATATATGTAAAAGTACTTAACAAATTAAAAAGTACTGTACAAAGATAAGGACTTATAATTAAGTTTCAAAATGTCAGTTTGTTATTAACTTGAATATTTGTGTTCCTCTAAAACATTTGTATACTGAAACTCTAACCTGTAGTGGGGCTGTATTTGGAGACAGGGTCTCTGCAGAAGTAAGGAAGTTCAAGTGTGGTCCTAGATCCAACAGCATCAGTGTCCCCAAAGGAGCGACACCAGAGATCTTGCTAGTACATCCTCTCTTTCTCTCTCTCTCCCTCTCCCTGTGCACGCACAGAGGAGAGTCCACAGGAGGACACAGTGAGAAGGTGAGTGTTTGTGAGCCAGAAGGAGAGTCCTCACCAGAAAAATGAACCAGCTGCTTGACCTTGCTTGATCTTGGACTTCCAGTCTCTAGACCAGTGAGAAAATAAACCTGTTGTCTGAGCCACCTAGTCTATGGTATTTTATTACAGCAACCCAAGCCGACTAATGCAGAATTTGGTTCCAAGAAGCAGACGACTGTAACAAACACCTAAAAATGTGGAGATGGTTTTGGAACTAAGTAAGAGTAGTGGGAAGAGCTTTGAGGTAGATGCTAGAACCAACCTAGATTGCTGTGAATGGTCTGTTGCTAGAAATAGAGATGTTAAAGGCGACTCTGGTAAGGATGCCGGAGGAGAAGAGGGGACATATGCAGAAAGCCCCCATCTTCCTAAAAAATACATATATCATCACAAACAGATGGTTAGTATGAGTAGGGACATGCAGGCCACTCTAATGGGGTCTCAGATGGAAATGAGTAACAGGTCATAAAAAATGGGAAGAAAGGTGATCTTTGTTACAAAGCGGCAAGGAACTCAGCTGGACTGTGCCCTTGGTTTTGTGGAAGGTCAGACTTGGAAGAGATGAAATTGGATGTTTAGCTGAGGAGATAATTAAGAAAAGTGTTGAAGAAGTGGCTTGGTTTCTCATCACTTACAAAAAAAAAATGCAAGGGGAGAGAGAAATCAAAGGAATTTTTAAAAAACAAAAGAAAGGAAAAGGAAAAAAAGGAATCAGAACTTGAAGATTCAGGAAATTCTAAGCCTATCCACATTGCAGAACTTGAGGAAGCACGCTCTGAAAATACGAAGAATGTCGCCGAAAAGCCACGTGATGAATCGATTTGGATGGGTGTGAACCACAGGCTTGTTCAGCCATCTTGGGTGATGCCATCTCAAGTGACAGGGACAAAAAGAAACAGGAAAAAAAAAAAAAGAAGAGAATGAAGCAAGGCGGCAAACATGCATTGTCATTCAAGACCTAGGAAGAATGGCCCCAAAGGTGACTCGGAGACGCCAGGGATGCCATTCCCACCCTTGCCTCAGAAGGCAAGACTGCTTCCCTCTCAGTTTCAGAGGATTAGGCCCCCTCTTTGGGTTCAGAGAGCTGTGTGGGTGGTGTGCTGGCAGAGAGCCAAGGTGGGAGGGAAAAGTCTGGGGTGCTACCACCACCCCAGTGGGCCTGGGGGGCACAGCACTGAACCACAGAGGATCATTCCTGAACCTTCAGATCTAATGGAATTTGCCTATCAGGCTCTTGGACTCTCTTGGGACCCGTCACCCCTTTCTTCCTTCAGATTTCTCCCTTTGGGAGTGCGGATGAGCATCCTATCCTATTCCTGTGTTACCACTGCAGTTTGGTGTTGGAGTTTGGAGGCACATAACTTTGGTTTGGCAGGCTCACAGCTGCAGAGGGCTTTTGCCTCCAGAAACAATCTTACCTCCGGTCCCACCCATATCTGATTTAGGTGATATTTAGATGAGTCTTTGGGGGTTAGAGTTTAGGAATGGATCCTGGCAGAAGTTAAGACTTTGGGGACTGTTGGGATGGAATGAATGTATTTTGTGGGTAAGAAGGACATGAATTTGGGGAACCCTGAAGCAGAATGCTAGGGACTGAATTCTTGGATGCCCCCCCACAATTTCTATGTTGAAGCCCTAACCTTCAGCGTGACTACATCTGGCGATGGGGTCCCTGAGGAAGTAATTCAGGTTAAGTGTGGTCATACGGGTGGGGCCCTGATCGGACAGGATTAGTGTCCTTATGCGAAGAAACACCTGACAGCTCATTTCCTCTCCCCAAGTGCGCACAAACCAAGAAAAGGCCATGCGAGGACACAGTGAGAGGGAACCTGTCTGCAAGCCAAGGAGAGAGCTCTCACCAGAATCTGCCAATGGCCAGAACCTTGATCTTAAACTTCTAGCCTCCAGAATCATAAGAAAAGAAATACCTCTTGTTTAAGCCACACAGTCTATGATATTGTGTTACGCCTGAGCACAGTCCAATGTTCCGGTGTATTTTATAGATGAATGTAAAAAATTTTAAAGTTCATTTTAATTACTTAGATTTAAGCAGTGCATTTAAAATGGAAAATACTCTTGTTTCATGCGTAGGAACAAACAAAACAAGGGGCTCCTGAATATGACGCATGCATACGACTTGAAATTGCCATTGCTATGTGATTACACATGTATCCAGAAAATAGCAAAAATACAGAAAAGAACACAACAAAGCAATTATCTGATAAGGGTAGGCAGTAACGGTTTCACACAAGGATGCCTACTGCGGTATCACCTGTCATCGTGAAAAACTGGAGACGAGCTAAATGACCAATAATTAGAACGTTAGTTAGATAAACTATGTCACAGCCACCCGATGAAATATTATGCAATCATTTTAACATCAGTTCTATAGGAGTAATTAACACCTTAAGAAATCATGAACAATATATTCTGGGGGATATGTTACGAAACAGTGTGAGCAAGACAGTCCAAGTTGGGAGTGTGTATATATTTGTGAGCGATCCACGCCAAAATGCCAACGGTTATCACTAAATGGTAGAAGGAGTAGTTTTCCTTTCTTGTTAGGGCTTTTCTACAATTCTAAATATTGTGTAATGCACATTGCTTGCTTTTGTACTATATGTATGCATATATCTTTTATGTGGAGATCATATTATGATAATTTTCCTTTCATTAGTTCTCAGAGAACTTGACAAGTTGGGTCTTATATTTTAATGCATCAGATAAACTCAAATTCACAGTTCTGTCTTGGTGACTCTCTTCTAGTGGATAAGAAATGCCAGTGGGCTCCAAACCGTGCTAATCACAGAAAGCAAAGGAAGTTGTGGCCACAAGCGATTCAGCAGACAGTGTAGGGATCCATTCTTGGGCTTTGCAGCTCCTGATGCACTAGGCTGCCTACCGTGTCCACCCTACAGCACATCGCTTCCGAGACTGGAAAGTGTGTTCAGAACATAGCAAATTCTTCTGGTGCAAACTTCCTCTGTTCTTCTAGGGACACAAAGAGTTTGGGCAATGCTTTCTGCCCAAGATTTAAATGGAGTTCCCGAGGGAGAAGCAAACAGGATACTTGGCTTTCCTAGCCTTCCTGCCTCCCTCATTCCTTCTCTTCAGTTCCTTCTCCCTAGAGTAAAACACTCACTTCACTGAAAGAGGGAGACACTTTATTCTCCAAGCAGTGGGTGAACCACCGCTAAGTTTAGGGCTTAGAACTGTGTAGGCAGAGCCCTCTGAAAGGAAGCAGATGTTCCCAGGAGTTGGTAAAACTGCAGAACTACAGTAGTAATAATTAATTTGTTTTAATTTTTCCCTCACCAGCATTTTCTGAAACTATTCCAATAATCACAGATTTGACTCATTAATTCACAAAACTGCTCTTAAAAAAATGAACCATTTTCATTAAGAAAGGAAAGTAAATGGTGTTGACAGTCATTGATAAGCCTGAAATCGACTGGAACTGGTGCTTCTTCCCTCTACAAACAAGGGAGGTGGATATACCATAACCAGGTTTACTCTAAACTTCTGAGCCATCCAACGAATAAGCTCTTTGTCTGTATACCTCTTCAGTCATCAGTATCCTACACCACCTCCATTTGGGATTCTTTGTGCTCCACCTAGAATCTTACCATAGAACTGCCTGGCAGGTAACTCTGATGATCAAGATGTAGAAGTGATCTATGTCTCTCATTTCGGGGGCCTCCAGGAGTCATTCAGACAATCCTGATAATTAAGGTGGTCTTCTCCTCTCCCTGCCGCATTTTCTGTCTAACTCCCCCTCTTTCTCTCCCACCACCAACCATCTCTTATGAAGCGGCAACCTTAAGTCAACTTGTAGAGGTGCATCTGGTGTCACAGAGGGGAGGCAAAAGTGCACTGAGCTGCAGAGAAGGGGATACGGACAAGTCTTTCAACCATCCTGCACGACCTGCTCCCTACCTTGCCGGAGTCCAGCTCCAGCAGGTCCAGGGCTTCCCTGAAGGATGGACAGTGTGGGAGAGAGAGAGTGAGAGAGCCTCAAGTTTCTTTCTGGTCACCAGACATCTCTGGCAGGTCTCTACCATTCTGGCAGGCATCTCTGCCCTGTCTGGTTCTCAAGCTTTATTTATGGCAAAAGGTACAAAGACCAAAAAGAGCCTTTCTTATAGATAAGTTTTACAATTTTCCAGGATATGGGTTCTGCAGAAGTTACAATTCTAGTAGTAATGATTGTCATAAAAAACTTAGCTACAGGCACTCATGGTGTCATAGGTATTTTTTACAAAACCTCAGGTCTAGCCTTAAGGAAGTGACCTTTAAGCAAGAGGCAAACAGCATTGTTTAGTAAAGGTCAGTTTTTTATGAGTAAGGGTCATTAGGCTGTTTATAACTCTAAGAGAGAGTTCCCAGAGAAACAGGTTCTCAGGAGACATAATGCCTGCTCTCACAGTCTCAAAGATGATTGATACGTTGTATTGCAGTAGTGACTTTTACAAAGGCATTCAGGCCCAGAAGGTAGTCAATTATCAGTTAATTGTTTAGGGGAAAATTATATGTTGCATTAAGGTGTATCTAGCTTACTCATCTTTTCCCCGACCAGGTGCAATCTCACCTCAGGGACAGGGACAGGGTAGCAGGACAGGTCACTCCAGACACTAATCAGCAAAGCACTCTGAGGTTTGGTGTCCAAGCAGAAGAGAAAAGTTTCAAGAGGGTAGATTTTGGGAGCTATCTGGGGGCAAGAGACTGCAAACTTGCCGTACCCTCACCAGGTATTTTCACTCTACTGGTGAGTTCAAATAGCTCCCAGCACTACCTCACAGCAGCACATACTACTTAGTGATTGTCAAGGTGGGGTCAGAGGAGAGAGTAACTCCCCTCTCAGGATGCAGCATCAGAATAGAGACCAGATGTGTGTAAGTTGGCAAAGCAGATTTCATCGATCTGATGTTTATTGACAAAAACTCCAAAAGCAAAGTTCAGTAACACTGCTTTAGCTGGTGGGGATCCAAAAAGTAAGTAAGTATTATGTGAGTTTGAAAAGAATAAGAAACACAGAAGCATTGCAATTCAAATTGAACCAAAGAAAATCTAGTAAGAACTCCTAGGGAATCAAATCAGAACACTCAGTGAGCAATCATTTGATCATCAATGTTGTATCTTTATGTAAAACCTTCTGTAATACCACTGGGTATAAGGTAAAGATTCCAGATGACACCCTCACATCTCCCCTAGGGCTTAACAATTCTTGACACATCTTCTCTCTAGATACTTAGAAGGGCTAAGTTTCTTTCTGGAAGACAAAAATATAGATTGAATGGTGTTATGGGTTGAATTGTGTCCTCCCCAAAAATATGTTGAAGTCCTAACCCTCTAGTACCTCAGAATATAAAATCTTTGAAAATAGAATTGTTGTAAATGTAATTAGTTAGGTCAGGATAGAGTCATACTGGCGTACCATGGGCCCTTAATCCTGTATAACGAGTGTCCTTGTAAAAACAGAGAAAGAGACACAGACACACAAAGCAAGAATGCCATGTGATGTTAAAGGCAGAGGTGGAAATGATGTATCTACAAGTCAAAGTATGCTAGGGCCTACCAGAAGCCAAGAAAGAATCCTTCCCTAGAGGCTGCAGACAAAGCATGGCCTTGTCAAAACCCTGATTCAGACACCTAACCTCCAGAACTGTAAGAAAACACAGGTCTGTTGTTTCAACCCGCCCAGTTTGTGATACGTTGTAATGGCAGCCCAATACACGTGGTGAGAGATGATGGAAACTTTCCCTCAACAATCCGTTATGAATGCAGTCGACCCAGCATGCACTGGGTCTGGTTGAGGATGATGAGCACTCATGGCGGTGGGTGAGCTTCCTGCGCATAAAGTACAGATGAGGCAGGTGTTTCGTTTTTACAAAGAAGAGTAGTGAGATCCTGCCGGTGAAGATGTTCAAACATAGACGGGATCCCCACTCAGCAGGGATGCTGAAAAGAATTCAGTTTTCTATATGATGATATGGACTCTAGAATCACCCTGAAGTGTCTCACCTCCATCCAGAAGCTCCCCAACCAGAGGTACACAGAATCCACGTGGGACCACACTACATCTTTGTGGTCATGTCACAGTCAAAATTAAACATGATTTTTTATGAGGCGCCTGGATGGCTCAGTCAGTTAAGTATCTGACTCTTGATTTCAGCGCAGATCATGATCTCACAGTTCATGAGTTTGAGCCCCTCACTGGGCTCCATCGTGAAGAGTCTGCTTGGGATTCTCTCTCTCTTCCTCTCTCTCTGCCCCTCTCCTGCTCTCTCTCTTAAGATAAACAAATAAACTTTAAAAAAATGAGAATGCTTTGCAGGTTGTACCAAAAAGCCTGGAATATGCCTTCATTGTTTATACCTTTTCCACTAGAAAACATTCGAGGCTCCTTAACATAGACTTTTGCCAATGCTTTCAAATGTAGGACCATGTATGTTCCAAATTCTATGTTAGTTTCCTTTTACACTTAGAATCGTATTTAATCCTGTGCATTTACTCCAGGATGTGCCACATATTAGCATGACTCAGGTAGTATGTTAACACCCTTCTGAAAAGACGAGGCAACTTTCCTCAAGGGCCATCCTGCACAGGTAGATAGATAACTCTTGTTCATGGTTCGTGAATCACTTCAACTTTGACCTATCCAGTGTTCACTTGGAGACGTAAACCAATGTGGGATCTTCTCTAATAACGGCAGAGTGGGCCAGGGAGAAGTTTCAATACCAGAAACCGGAGCAGAACTGGCAGACCACATCTGGGCTCTCCAGAGGCAGAGGGGGCCAGACATTATTACTCAGTGTCGCTCATTTAGACTTTCCGGCAAGCGCCACACGAACAGCTGCGTGTGGTGTACACAGTGATCTCATTACGGGTATGGGCTATTTTTTTTTTTAAAGGAAAAGCAATTATTATCCATTTTAATGGTAACCACTTTGCCTGTGTAGAACATCTTAAAATTTGTTATCAAATCAGAAGATATGATTTTTAATAACATTTATGGAAGGTATAAAGATTATCATGCCATGACTAACACCTATGTGGCCATGTCTCCAATTTAAGAAGAAGCTGGTCTTTTTCTTCTCATCTAATGGAACTATCAGAGTTTGAGAATTATCTCGAAGGAGGCTCTGATGTAAGTCTCCAGATACACAAGGCTGAGCTGATTAAAACTAGTCCGGACCTGTGTCAACTACAGAACCAAGTGTGCTCCCATCCCTCCTGTCTGTGACACCTACCAACCCCCAGAAACGCCTAAGTCGATTCAGTTTCAAACACAAGGCTTCTGATTACACACCAGAATAGCCCTCGTTGTCCTGTGAATATGGGTTAAAGACGCCTCTGCCCATGCAAACCCAACCTCTTCATCTCAGACTCTGCCAGGCTGGGGTTAGGGCTCTGTGGTCGCGGGGTCTCCTGCTCTATATTCCATCCCAGCCACCGAGCTCAATGGTGCCAGGTGCCCGGTAACCCTGGGAGTCACAGTGAGATGCTGAAGTCTTAGAAACCCCCAAGCCCGTGGAGTGTCTTTGATAGCGGATGACTGTTTGCATGCCTGAGGCAGAATCACTCATGAGTACTAACAAAACTGTAGCCAGAAAGGCAGAGGCAAAGTGTGTCCACGTACACACATAACCCAGGAGACAGCTGCTGGACCTCCCTCCCAGAACCTCCCAGAAAGCTCTCCACAACAATGCCAGTGGGCCCAAGTTTTCCCCATCGTAACTCCAACCTGCCGAGGCCAGAGCCCGTCAACATATCCTCCAGCACTCAGTGGATCAGTTTTCTCAGGATAATCACATCTTTCAAATACTTCTCTGCCTGTCAGCATTTTAAAGGATAAAGATGAATCATGACTCTTGCTTTCAGAAAAAAAGAGTCCATTCCTGTGATTTGCTGGCTAAAAAAACATAGTCTCTTTCTGAAGCTTAGTCTAAGTGACTACTACTAGTATAGTCATCTATTAACTGGTTGTAGATACATAAAATTTTAGTTCAGGTTGTTGATTAATGTGAAAAGCATCTAACCTGTGTCCATCACCTGATGAATGGATAGTCAAAATGTGGTATATCCACACAACGGGTAAGAGACATAAAAGTCACAGATTATATGATCCCATTTATATGAAAGGCACAAAATAGGTAAATATCTTAGAAACAGTAGGTTAGTGGTTACCAGGAGTGAGGCAGAGAGAAGACAGAGTGCTTATTTAATAGGTACGGGGTTTCCTTTTGGGGCGATAAGTTTTGAAACCGGATGGTGTTAACTGTTACACAACATCGCGAATGTAATGGCCATAATAGTCAATTTTATGTTCCATGTATTTTACCACAATATATATATTTAAAAAAAGAGATTTAACCTCTGGGTTTCCATTGCCTTATTTATATTCTCAGATGTATTTTCTGTGGTCTGTTATAGAAAACATAGAATACATAGAAAATCGTTGCAGATAGAAACTCGTAAGTGAGCGGAATTCAAGAACCACCATGCTGAGCATGCCCTCGGGGTGCCTGACATGGTCCAAGACATCGGGTCACTGGGACGAGATGGTAACGGCACCCCCCACACATCACGATCCCTACAACCTCCTCGTTCTCTCTCAACCCGCACCCCGGGAGAAAAACAGCTCCTACGATAAATGGTCGGTCACAATTCACAATCAGAACACTATACAGAAGCATAAGTAGGCAGTTTGGTTGTTCCTACTGCATTCTAGGTCCTTGATATGCTGAGAGCACAGCACAATTTTTTCACACAACTGAACTCCATAGGGTCTGTCTTCTAGATCATTTTGTTGGTTTAAAATACACCCTTGCTCAGGCACTGTCCAGTCTGCCCTGCGCCTGGTGGGGGAAAGGGGCAATTCGGTTCACCGTGCTGAGATTTTTCTTTGATGTAAATCGCTTACATTTCAAACTACATCTTTTATTTCTTTCAACAACATCAAGCATTAGCATGCCACTTGCCTCCCTGGTTCTAGGAATGAAGACTAGAAATCTTAATACAAAACATTAACTCAGTGGGCTGGTCCGGCCGAGTAATAGATCTTCGGAGACACAGTGGCAAAACCTTGACTGGGCTTCTCCAACTCACAATAAAGCACTGTGGGTCTTTTATTGAACTGATAGCATTTAAGTCACAAATATATCTATGCAGAAAACAATTGTGGCAGCTCCTCAAACAGGAGACTGAAGGAGCCATTCAGTACCAGCTGAAGGGCCCCGGGGCTAAAGGTGAAAATAACAGGTTAGATTAGAAAGAGCAGGCTGAGACCAGAAGCAATCAATGACACCTCAGAATTGCTGATTTGAGCCGAGGTGGCTCCTATTTCACATGCAAAGCACGCTGCATTAGCAACCAGATGGTATCTTCCTTTTCCTGGTGGGCTTCCTAGAATTCCCCAAGACTCCTGCCTGAATTAGTTCACTTTCTCGGCCAGCCTAATAAGATTTCATCTAGCTGACAGTCTGAAATACAAGGAAAAATGAATCCCAACAGAGAAGCCCAACTATTTATTGGGCTTAATAAGAAGAGAGGAGAAAGAAAAGAGCAGCTTGGACATCAATATAGTTGGTACCTTTGAGCCTCATCTTTTTTTTAACCCCTGAGAACTCATAAAATCCCAAGTCTGGGAGGGATACCACAGGGCAACAATCAACATGCTCCATTAGTCATCTACTGCCCCATAACAAATGACACCAAACCTTGGTGGCTTGAAATGATGCCGTTTATAATCTCATGGTTTCTAACCATCGGGAATCTGGGTGCAGCTTACCTGGGTCTTCTGCCTCAGCGGGACCGAGAGGCTGCAATCCCGGGGGTAAAAGAGGCTGTGGTCATCTGAAGGCTGGGCTGGGGAAGGACCTGCCTCCAAGTCCTCTGGCGATTGTTGGCAGGAGTCAGCCAGGGGCCTCCCTCTGTTCCTTCCCGTGTGAGTCTTTCCACACAGCAGCTCATAATATGGCAGCTGACTTCATCCAGCAAGCAGAGAAGAGCGAGAGAGAGGGAACACGAAAGTCACCATCTTCTCCACACTAATATCAGATGTGATGTCCCATTACGTTTGCTATTTATCAGAGGCAAAACGTAAGGTTCAGCTGACACTTAAGACTGGGGATGACACAAGGGCCTGAATACCAGGAGGTGGGTCCCTGGGGGCCGTCTGAGAGGCTGCGTGACATCTGTGCCCACTGAACCCTTTTATCTTCTCCACAGATTCCTTGCTGGCTTTTGCTTTAACTGCCCCTGCCATGAAGAGCTAACTCATAGTCATCTCAGACTTCTAACTAGCTAAGGAGCTCTCCTGGTTAACCCACCTGCTACTATTTGGATCCAGGAGATTCTGTTAAATACCAGAAACTCTTCAGAGACCCTTGAATTCGAGATATTTATAAAGGAAATGTTTGGAAATGGGCACTCTGCTCATGCGACAAGATCTGGGAGTGGCAATAGTGTAGTTATCACAGGGGGAAGTTTTAACACACCATTTAGGGTAATCTCAAGCATCATAGATATTAGAGACCAGCTGGGTTAAAGAAAAGCCAAGAACCGTGACCGCCCCCATGGCCAAGTTCCCCCTAATCAGCCCCATCCTGGGCTTTCCAAATAATTTTGGAGAGCATACAGTTTTTGTCTGCTTGTCCTTAAAGCTTTGAGGGGATGTTTAAAACAACTCTGCACTGTGCTGTTCCTACAGAGGGTCAAAGGCAGGGGTCAAGGATAGCTGCCTGAGTTCTGAATCTGAATCCCAGAGCAATCTGTAACAGGGTTGGGGGCCAGGAGACAGCCATGGTTCTAAGCGGAAAGGCCTTCCAGTAAATCAGGACAGACAAAAGCTCAAGGACCTGAGTATACAGTCCCATCAGAAGCCTTGGAGGTCTTGATTTCCTGAGATGGGGTTGCGTCTGGTCAGAAGGGGTTAGACAGCCACAGGTACAGACTGAAGACAGGCAGTACTAAGGGCAAGAGGGGTCAGAGGCCTGTGCCCTGGCTGGCTCCATTCGACCACATTTTGATGGTCCCTTCATCCCTTTTGGCAGAATGCCAACATGCCACATTTAAAATAAGAAATTCATGGCGTGCGTGGGTGGCTCAGTCGGTTGGGCGTCCGACTCTTGATTTCAGCTCAGGTCATGATCTCACAGTTTGTGAGTTCAAGCCCTACGTCAAGCTCTGTGCTGACAATGCGGAGCCTATGTAGGACTCTCTCTGCCCCTTCCCTGCTTGCTTGTGCGCTCAACCTCTCTCTCTCTCTCTCTCAAAATAAATAAAAACTTTAAAAAATGAAGTAAAATAAAATAAAGCATCTGTGTGGCAGCTGGGGGGGTGGGTGGGTGAGGGAGAAGTGAAGGGTAACACGTCATGAGTCTCTCCCTTGCTCCTTCACCTTTGTGACGTCTCAAGTTCAGTGACTGCATCCTGACGCCTAAACCGGGGGACAGTCACATTAGTCATGAATTTAGAGTGTCTGTAGCCAAAATCTAACTCCCCAACTTAAAAAGAAAATCATCTAATGAATTAGAAAGCTGAGAGACTCGGACGGACATGGTTGCCAATGGAATGCTATACCCTAGGTGCAGGTAAAATGTCCCCGAATCCATCTGCTGAAAAGGTCATTTCCAGTTAGTGCAACAGTAAGAGAGTTGGTTGAGGGTGTCCTAATGTGTTTTCAGTTTTTAACTTCTCTCTTTGCCATTTACACTCTTCTTCAACAGTGAGCCATGACCGCTCCACGTGGCTGTCCTCAGCCTCCCCGATGATTAGCACCCACCCAACGGGAGTCTGATTTTTGTCTCTGGCTGAATCATAAGGACGAGAAGCAAAAAGCGCAAGGCTGTGTCAACTCTCTAACTCCAGTGCTTTCCAAAAGGCCCTGGAGCAAATTCAGGGCGCTCCTTCCGCCTCAAACGCTGAGTCACCACTAGACCAACTCTGATCCCAGCCAAGGCAAGAAACGGCCTTCCGGAGCTGATGAGGGCCCACAGGGTGCGCTTCCCCAAGATGATCTAGTGAGAACCAGTCAGCACTGGCCCCCTAGAAATACAGGAGTGATAGTGGGTGCGGGGACGTAACAAACCAGAACCCAAACTTGCCCAAGAGACCCAAATAAACACAGGAGCTACAGAATGAAGGCTTCCAGAAGTCAAAGAGCCTCCAGGCCAGTCAACTAGTATCTCCAGTCAAAATGAGCAATATATGTCCATACTTTCCACTCTGCATTGCATGCGGGCCTAGAACACAGGTCAAAAAAATCAAGATTGGGGAATTATATGTTTCGAGATTTAATTTCAAGGAAACTGAAGGTGCCTTCTACCAGTCCAATTTACAACTGATCAGTCTTGACTCATCACAAGGTCGATGTTTCTTTTATGAACCTTATACTCCGTGGTTTACAAGGAGCTCAGCTAAGGATAATACAGCAGTTTGTACTCTCAAAAGATAAACGCCTTAAAGAAAAATCTGTTCCCACATTAGGAAAAAGGGGCCATGATGGTTTCTTACCCAGTCTTTTTCAACTAGAAGAAAATGCATGGTGGTTTTCCCTAAATGTGGGCTGCATGAATCTTCCACGCGGTGTATCTGCTGGCTTCTTGTGAGATTCAAGATTACAATGAGACCAACCCATGCTTCCGTTTCTGGCCTGACTTACAAACTTACTAATTATAATTGACTGAACACCAGGCTTCAACCCACACATGTCAAGACTCATTTCTATCACCATTTTGGAGCTATTGTATTCTACAGAGAAGCATGCTGGGAAGAGACCAATGGGTCACCAGAATATGGCAGACCCGAGGTCGATATCACGATCCAGAATGTGAAGCCAGATGGTCTGAGGGCCTGGGGATAGGAGCGGGGATCCGGGGTCAAGCAGGCACGGCAGGACGCAGGAACAAGGTCACTGAGCCCGGGTCACTGTGATTGTGTGCTCTTAGTGATAAGTGAGTGAGCAGAATCCCTCTGAAGGGGTATCGCATTGGTGTTTTTTTAAAACAGGGGTGATCTCACACTTAGGCCCACTGCCCAAACCATTTGAATACTTTCATTTCTAGATGCCTCTGGTCTAATCCCCATAATTGGAGTTCATCGCTTGGGGGATAAAGGGAGGGGGTAGTGGCATGAGACAGTTTTCAAAAGATATGGATTTATCTTGGTTCAGGTATGATGACAGTATAAAGGGGCAACACCGCTCACGACAGTTTGACTAGCCTATTCTTAGCCTCTGTCACCACCAAATAGGATTGTCCCGAGAAACTGGCACAGAGAGAGGTGCAGTTCCTGTGCCAAGTGTCTTCTTTAAAAGGTGGCCTGCAAACAGAGCTCAGGACTCCTGACCCCAAACTCAACGCTCTTTCCAAGGGTACCCAACTACCTTCACATGCCAACTGCCAGTAGGAAATACCTCCTTCCATGGCCTTCCAGCAACATATGTGAGCCTGTGCCATTTAGAAACATCTACAAAACTAGGCCCAAGAAACATTCATTGAGATTGTTCTTGCCTCCAGGAGCTCGCCCTGAGGGCGCACCCCTTAATCCAGACCCTGTTGGAGATACATTCTCCACAGGACCCAACTTCTTGATGGCTGCTCTTGAATGGCCCTGGGGTTAATCTCCCAACAGTGCGAAACCTACTTATTTATAAGCCCCAGTATCTCCCCCACCTTGTTCCCTCCTCCAGCTCACATGGAGGAACACTGGACCCAGCCAACAACCTTTGCCTCAAATCTCATCAAGACGGAAGAGCCAGCCTGTTAGCAGTCTGTCCCCATCCCCACACGTTTGCTAGGACAGATTTCTTCCCTCAACACTGTATTTATTACTGGGGCGTGAAACACAAATCTGCAGATGTCTTTTCCACTCGCCTGCTGTTAAGAGTCTACTCAATAATTTAGCTCTCTCTCCCTTAAGTACATTTGGTTTCTGTTGGCTGTTGCATAAGACAGTGCAGGACGGATTCGGAGGGATCCTGGGCTCCTCCCGCCCTCTCCTGCCTCCTCTTTGCTTGGCTCTTGCAAGCATCTTTTGCAGCTGCAGGAACCAGATCTCCTTAACTCTTGCGCTGCCGTAACCATCACGCCGCCGTGCTTTCAGAGTCACAGCACTCCGCTGTCTCCCCATTAGAGTCTCACAGCAAATTGATAGTTACTTCAAACAAAAACCAAAAAGCTATCACAATAGGAGACCAAACACTGGCAACAGATAAAACAAAAGGAGGCACCAAGCTCTTTAATTAAGGTTCACGAAGGCATGTGAATCCTAGCTTTTAGTTACCCTGCTGCGCCTCCGCCTGATTAGCCACAATGCATCTGCTCGGGTTCCTGGTATCCATCTGTACTGCGAGAGAGAAACGCATTCGGGTCGCCCCGATTCTCCATAAGATAGCTCAGGGGCATCAGCTGTAGACAGACTAATGCTTATGCGTGTTGACAGAGTGTTTCCTGCGTTCCTTGCTGTGTTGACATGCAGGATCACACCACCTCACATGTACCTGGGATTAACCCGTGTCCACACCGACGGCCCAAATGAAATGCCTACCCCTAGGAAACCCGGATGGTTTCAGGATGACTCACTTCTCCACAGAAGCATTGTCAAGCTGGAAACGTAGCTCAGTCATGCCCTGTTCTTCAAGGCCACCTATCTGTTCTTCAGTGGCTCATGCCACAAAATTCCTCCTTTAGTAGATTAAAAAGACCATGGGAATTGGGCTCTTTCTACACATTACAACATAAGGAGCTTCTCATTTCAATGTGGCATGAGTGCAAGTCTGCATACGAGGATCCTTTCTCCCTAAGAAAAGGGCAGCAAAACGAAGTGACCACTATTTGGAGTCATTGGGTAGAGCATGCTCTGTAACTAGGTATGTGGCCCATGTAATTTTAGTTTTCCCAAAGGGCTTATTTGCCTTCTTTATAAAAACGTGTTAGCACTATGTATATCCTAAACTTCTTTACTAACGTGCCATTCCGTGATCCAATAACACCGATCCCATAAACTCGGGGTCATAGAATTTGGAGCGGTTGAGCTGGCTCCATTATTTAGATCCTAAGCAGAATCAAGGAGCAGCACCAGAAATACAAGCTCTTAAAAGTCAGCTCCAAAAAACTCAGACATCTGAGACTTAGAAATATTTTCCTAAAACTGGTGAAATCTAAATAAAGCCTGGAGTTTAGTTAGAAGGAATATATCAATGTTGGTTTCTTAGGTTTGACAAATGGATCATGGTAATGTAAGATGTTGACATTCGGGAGAACTGAGTGAGGGGCAGGGAGCTCTCTCTATTACCTCTGCAGCTTTTCTGTAAACCCAACATTATTCCAAAAGAAAACATTTATTTAAAAACATTTTTAAAATATATATACATTTCTGCACTTGGGTGTAAATAAAATCAACAGGTAAAGTGCATATTACCAGAGTAGCATCTTGCTGTACCTCCATCAGAAAAGGTGACATATAATAGGGGCGCCTGGGTGGCTCAGTCAGTTAAGAGTCCAACTCTTGATTTCAGCTCAGGTCATGACCTCACAGTTTGTGAGTTCGAGCCCCATGTGGGGCTCTACACTGACGGTGCGGAGCCTGCTTGGGATTGATTCTTTCTCTCTCCCTCTCTGTCACTCCTCCACTCGTGCATGCAGGTTCTCTCTCTCTCTCTCTCAAAATACATTAAATTAAATTAAATTGAATTAAATTTAAAAAAGAGACAAGATAATAATGAGATATGGGTTGAAATCTTACCATAGCTATGAATTTGATGTCAATACTCATTAGATCATTCAGTTACTCCTTGAGTGCTTTATTCCCCCCACTGCTGTTGAAGGACTTCAGCCTTTGAGGAATATCACATTCATTTTTTAAAAAATATTTATTTGAAAGAGACACAGAGAGAGAGAGAGAGTGCACACGAGCACATGCACACAGGTGGGAAAAGGGGAGGGGGGAGAGGGAGAGAGAGAGAGAGAGAAAGAAAGAGAGAGAGAATCTGAAGCAGGCTCCCACTGCCAGTGCGGAGCCTGATGCAGGGCTCAATCTCAATAACCATGAGATCATGACCCAAGCCAAAACCAAGAGTCGGATGCTTAACCAGCTGAGCCACCCAGGTGCCTTGAAGAATTTCCTATCCTTTAGAGAGTTTAAGACTGCATGTCTTAATTATGAGGATGCAATTGGTATAAAATATGAGGAATAAAATAAACTACAGGAGGGATTTCTCTTATAAAGTGACCAAACTACACTTGATCTTAGCCAAAAGGCTGAGAAGCGATTAAAGTGACCAAACTAGGAAACCTAAGTGGAGAGCTTTATAAATTCTGAGAGTTTATTAACTGGCAATAAATAAATGGACTGAGCGGTGTTTTGCCACTGCGTACTAGATTTCCCACTGCTTCTTCACACTAGCATCTCAATTAGGGTTACATGTGGGGCCGGTGTCATTAGTCTAGCCCTTTCTTATTTTATCACCACTTAAACACCTTATGGAACTCAAGAACGGAAGCTCCAAAAGGGAGTTAAAAATGGCCTGACCCATTCTCCTCTTGAGGCCCAGAGACAGTTTTCCAATTAAATGAGGACACACAGGCCGAAGTACTTTGAATACACTGCGGCATAATTAGAAGGTATGACTATTGACATCATGACCAGCCACTTGGCCAAGATCACCCACTTAGACCACGGAAGACTAAATGCCAAGGAGCCTGGCATGAGTCTTTGTAATATAATTATGGTCAGTTCTGACTCCCACAGGAGGAAGTATTTAATAAATAATCAACCGATTGCAGTGTGGACTCTAACCCCAAGCCAGTAGAAAGATTTGCTTTCTTTCTCAAAAAGGGTGAAGCCCGAAGAGAGAGCATTTGTTCGCCAGTTTGAAAAGGGAACAGAAAGAAGTCGACATCTATTCCTGGGGGAGAATAGTGTCACTGTTAGAAGCTGCTGTGTTACAGCAATTTAAAAGTAATTTTTCTGAATTAAGAGAAGATTGAGTGGGGAAAATGCTTCCTTTTGGAAATTTAATTCCCAACTGAGTATTTATATGCTGATACTCTTTGAAAATATACAAGCCATCAGCTGCTTCATGTACCAGTGATATGAAGCAGGACAAGAAAGAAGTTACTCTTCAGATAGTCAGCTTCCTCTTACTCTCACCCTTCCCCCCCAGACACTCCCTCCACCCCACCCCCCACCGCCACATACACAACTCTCCTTGATGTCACCAAAATCCAAGCCAACCCCTTTAAAAACAGACAGACATAAAATAATCAAGTTCCACGCTGAATATCAACAAAATCCATGGCAATGGATGGGATTGAAGGCGAACGTTTCATTTCATATTTAAAAATGTTAAATTGGGTGCTTATAATTCCCCTGATTTAGCTTTTTTAATTAAAAAATTCAAGCTTTATTCAACATTTGCATATTCATGCCTCCATAATGCGCACTGATTGCATTAAAGGCGGCGAAAAAGCATGTAAGTGTCGCACAAATATAGTTACTCATCAAGTGCAGCATGGATGCATGCATAGATAAATATTTCCAAACAAATTAACATACGCCCCAGCACAGGTGCTCCGGCCTTACAGCCCCCCGCCCCAGCTCCTCAACCCGACTTTTCCTTCCATCAGATTTCAAGAGCCAGAGCATCAGTTTAGAAATTTTATAATTTGGTGTTTTGTAGAATTAGCGAGTCCCTTTGCCAAAGTCAGTGACTGCCTACGACTGGCAGTAGTCAGGCGGAAGAAAAAAAGCATTCAACTGCACTCTTTGTTAAACACCAAAAATACATCTTCCGTAGTTCAACAAAGACTTCCAACAGTTTGTAGTTGCTGGTCATTGGGAGGGGCAGTTGTCACGTCTGAGGAGTGGGTGTCGCAGAGCAGGAAGGCAGACACCACTGATGGTCCACCAAGAGCCCGTCTCCTTCACCTTCTTGCTCACAGAATCAGAACTATCTAAAATGGCAGTGTGACCATCTCTTAGAAGGAGTCTGTGTTTCAGCTAAGCCAGAGGTTGGCAAACTACCCCTGGGCCAAATCGGGCCTACTGCTACTTGTGTAGATAAAACAGTGATGGAACACAGGCACACCCATTCACGTACTCATTGTCTCTGGTTGTTTTCATACTCCAAGGACAGATGAGAGTCACAGCAACAGAAAGCATATGACCTGCAAAGCCTCAAATATTTACTACCTGGCCCTGTACAGAAAATATTTCCCTAGCTCTGGTCCAAGTCAACTCTGGCCAATTTCCAGCCTCTCTTGCAGCTAGGAAGATGTTGGATTGTACACAGTAGGTGAGGAAGAAGTTGTTGCCAGTGGCTACTTTGGGATAACCCAACAGATGATACACACATTCACTGAAATAAGAATGATGGAGGGCATCCGATTTGGGGAGTGGAGTGTAGGAAGGAAGACAGAAATTCAGGAGGTGTGAATCTATGATTTGAGGTACTTTTGGGAAATCAAGTAAACATGTCAAGTTTACATGTATACAAGTATAGAACTCAGGAAAGAGGTCTAGATCTTTAATTCAAAGGACACTTTCTGGGTCTTATCTCTGCAAACTGATATCTTCAATGAACCACTCCTGACCACCATCTTCTTATGACTCCATCTCAACTTTGCTTCTACAGCACTAGCCTTTCTTTCCTGTTTTCTCTGCCCACCTCTCTGACCACCCCTTTTAGGCCCTTTGCCACCCACATTTTATCCTTCACTCCCTCAACTGAGGGATTCTTTCAGGGTTTATCATCACTTGTGTTTGCTTCTCTCATTCACATCAACCTCATACCTTTCAAGCAAATGACTTCCAAGTTGACATTAGTAACCTAGACGTTTCTCTCCACCTTGACCCATTATTACCTATTGTGTTTTCCCAAACAGGAGCCATGTTGGCCACTCAAACTCTGTGTACCTAAAATGCTTTCTTATCTTCCCTAAAATGCTTTCTTATCTTCCCCCAAAGAGAGAAAAGACACTGGCCATGCAGTCAGAATTCCTAGTTTTGAGTCCTGGCTTTGAGTCATCCTGGCTGTGTGAGCGTTAGCAAATTTCTTCATTTCTGAGCCTCCAGTTGCCATTTCCATGGGCCTCAGAAAAAGTGCAAAGTCCCATTCCTGGCTGTACATGAGAAGAAGCTGAGGACTTGGAATATATGGTGAGGAAACCTGGAAAGACTTTGAGAGGACAGGATTTGAGCTTGAAAAGTGGGGGAAACGTTGGGAATCTACATGTCCCCCTTTTATAGACCCGCCTGATCTAAACCTGAGCACGCCCATAGGTGGAGCATACTCTGGCTTACAGCCCCCTGTTGGGAAGCATAAGATCAGAACATCATTCCAACCTCTGCTCTGCTGGGTAGGGCCCGTATCGATCACTGCGTATCTAATTCACCTTATTCACCAGCTATTCCTGAAAGGGGGGTTTTCAAGTCACCTCAAACTTGATTTCATGTTTGCATTTACTTTTTTTAGGCTTTAATCTCCTTGATTTAGAAAATACCAATGCCAACGATGACAGCTAAAACCAACTGCAAATGAGCCTTATAAAAAGGCAGGCATTTGGAGTAGGTTTACATCAAGTAAGTCGGGGCACAGAGGCTGTAAGAGCAATGACGTTCAGGGGCGCTCACAGAGGGGCAGCCGGACAGGTGCACTCTGGCCCTTCCTGGCTGAGCCGGAGCTCCTGCTGGTCCAGGATGCCAACCAAGGCATCCTTCATAGTTTCCTACACAATAGTTCCACTTAGCATTTGCTCAAGGATCAGCTCGGAGCCTTTGTGTTTGACCCGAGATGAGTGCTTTTACCAAAGAACGCATTTTCTGACTTCATAAGCACTCAAAGGCCAGAGTCAGGACACTTTATTCATCATCTCCTGTTTAAAACCTTTTCCAGGGGGCTCCAATTCCGGACATCTACGACATGGTCTATTTATTCCTACTCCTCAAGAACATGAGAAAGCAAACTGGATTTTAGAAGGAAAAAAAAGAAAAGGAACCATTTCCAAGCTGGTGTGGTTCCAGGAAATAGAAAGCGAGGAGGGATCCCTCGCCGCTCGCTCCTGACTGCTGCTCCGGGACTCGGAGCTGCCCAGGAAGACTGAGTTAACTCGGGAGCCCAGCTCCCCTACAAGAGTCCAGGGGCAGAGCTCCTTCTTTGTAGGGATGTCTAGATAGTTATGCCAGTTAGCATGGGGCCGTAGGCCTGGCATTCGAACAGGAAGGGAGGCCAATCCTAAATGAAACCAAACTGTGAATAAAGGAGGATTAAAATAAAAATTGATAGCCCAGCTCACAGGGCTGGTGTGCGGCTCGGCTGCTTGAGAGGCGCTGCCATCCTGCGCTTCGGAGACGAGACATGAAGAATTGCCGAGAGAGAGAGCTATTGGCTGAGGGACTCGTGACAAGTGTGTCTGCCCGCACTCTGTCGTGCCTGTGACGCTCGGAAGGTAAGAGGGGCTGGTGAGAATGCTGACAGGCTGATAAGTTTCTTTGAAAACAGCCTAGAAAGCCTGCCAGGAATGCAGGAAGCCCAATGTTCTAATTCGAAAGCTCTGCGCCCCATGCTTCCTAACCACAGAGATACGATTTAAAAATAACCGTTTCAGAGAGGACACTGGATTTGGAATCAGGAGCTCTAAACTCCAGCCCCACCTCTGCCAACTTGATGTATAACCTTGACAAAAGGATTCCCTTCTCAGCGCCCGTGTGGTGAAAAGTGTATTTTCAGCTTGGAGGGGAGGAGACAGAGCATGGAGGGGGGAGACTGGGCCAAGGGGTGGCGGGGAGGGAGAAGACTTGGTTCCCGGGTTTCTGGGCTGAGGCTGGGAGACCTGGCGCCCCGAGAACAGAGAGGATTCGGCCGACTCTGCTCCAGGCAGGTCTTAGCCATTCACCTCCCATCATGGCTGAAATATTTCCATCGGCAGCGGGTTGAAGAATGCCCAAGTCTTGAGCATCGGAACCTGCGGATGGGACCTTATTTGGAAGAGAGGTTGTTTTTGTAGATGTAATTAAGGATCTCCACATCACAACATCCCGGGTTGGGGGAAGGCCCTACATCCAATGACAAGTGTCCTCACAAGAGAAATGCAGAGGGAGGCTTGAGAGACTCGGACACAGGGAAGGCCACGTGAAGACGAGGCAGATTGGAACCTACACCCCCAGTCAAAGGATACCTGGCGCCACCAGAAGTTGGGAGAGGCAGGAACGTTTCCCCCATAAAGATTCAAAGGGTTACACAGAAACTCTGTCAACATGTCGATCTCAGACTTGTAGCCACCAGAACTGAGAGAGACTGACACGATCCAGAGTAATTTGTTAATGCAGCTCTAATACGACCCTTGTGAATGGAACAGTCTAGCATCTCTTTAACAAGACTTCCTTACCCACCTTGGGGTCTCAAAAATGTTCATCTAAACCAGCTTCAAGCCCTGATGTAAAACATGGGCAGGGGGTCGGAATATATTTCTCTAATGCCAGGCTATTTCCAGAAAGAAGAGAATTCACAGCTTTAATTCAACTCTGAGATGAACACCAAAGTGGTAGAGAGCTTCAAGCCATTTGGTGATATTGCCTGGAGGAGAAACCTTCCCCCAAGCACTTGCCGAGAGAAGATGAGGTAGGCTGACGCCACAGGAACGGCCAATGAGGAGCTTTTGGTGCTGGTGGTTTCCAGTGTGAGTGCGACATTGTGAGAATGGGTGCGCACCTAGCACCTGAGGCAGAGGCCTCCTTCGATGCCAGCGATACTCCCCAGCCTTCACACGGGTGCACTGTTCATCCTCAGGCCTCATCACCCCGACTCAAGAATGGGACAGGTACGTTCTGAGCCCTGACAGTGGGTGGCCACCCCACATGCTCATCCAACTGCCCAGTGACCCATGACATGACTTGCAAAAGGAATGGCAGATACGTGGCAGGAAGTAGAGGGGATGGGTGTGGCCCTGAAATAACTTTAAGCCAACTGGTTGACCAGCAATCCCAGGAGACAGAGAGAGACAGAGACAGACAGACAGACTACAGTATAAATGTTGCAACAAAGAATGTTCAATTGTCAAGAAAGCTGAAATGATTACTAATTTTAAAAACCCATAAGATTCTCATTACTGAATTCACTGCCTCTCTGAGCCAGGACCAAAGGCCTTCCACACAGACCTTCCCATTCAGGTAGAATAACTTTTTTTTTTTTTTAAGTTCTTAGCTCTTAGAACTTCGAGAGGAATCAATGCGCTTCACAGTTTCAGGAAATGTAAGTGTTAAAATCACTTATAAGGGTGCAACAGGAATGCTCTAGGAGGCATTTTCCTTCACATAGAAACAAGTTTTTATAATTTTAACTGCACATTTCACGTTTAGTGGGGTAAATGTTTTATTTATTTGTGAGTTTTTTAATTGTGGTAAAATATACAGCATACAAAATTTGCCATTGTAGCATTTTTAAAAAGAATTTTTTAATGTTTTTATTTTTGAGAGAGAGACCGAGAGAGAGGCAGAGAGAGAACAAGCAGGGGAGGGGCAGAGAGACAGGGAGTCAGAATCAGAAGCAGGCTTGGAGCTGTCAGCACAGAGCATGACGTGGGGCTCGAACTCGTGAACTATGAGATCATGACCTAAGCCAAAGTCAGACGCTTAACCGACTGAGCCACCGAGGCACCCATCGTAACCATTTTTAATGTAAAGTTTAGTAGCGTTAAGTTATCTTCATGGTGCTAGCAACCTGTCTCCAGAACTTAAACATCCAGTTACTCCCTCCCTCAAACCCTTGGCAACCACCATTCGACCCTCTGTCTCGGTGGATTTGCACTTGTCTTTCTGTGGCGGGCTTACTTCACTTAGCACAAGGTCTCCAAGGTTCATCCATGTTGTAGCAAGTGCCAGACTTTCCTTCCTTTGTACGGCTGATCATGCCACAGGGTCTGGCTAGACCACATTTTGTCTATTCATGTATCCATTGATGGGCATTTGGGTTCCTTCTACCTGTGGGTGTACAAGTTCATTAAATGTGTAAATCGTATTTTGTGGCTAAAATTCTAGTGCTCTTCTTTGCTTCTTTTCATATCTCATTTAGAACTACGAGGCACTGTGTAATACGTAGTTATGAATGACCTTGAAGAGATTCCTGGAGGTGTAAACTCATCCTTCTCAAGCGGTTCCTTTTGTAGCCAGAATTTCTCCCAAGGGAACTCCACTGCACATGGATGAAACAATTTTTAGCGGTTGCATTCTTGCTTGGTCATGAAGAGTGCATGTAGCCTCTGCCTCCTTGCCAAAGGGTCTTGTTTACATACCTGAACTGAAATTTGACTTCCATCTTCAACTGGCAGACATTCACTGGCAAATACTTCAGTATTCTAAGACATTGTTCCCTGAAATTTCCAAACCCTCAGGTTGTTCTGATGGATTATTAATTCTGCAAGAGGAAGGTGATATTCCCCATCCTTAAATTCCAGATGAAGATCTCTATTACCTCAGCCTAGCTTGAAATAGAGATTTGGGGTCCACGTTTCCCTGAGACATATATGGGTCCATGAGCCTTATAATGCTTCAGTGTCATCTTAATTTTTAAAGATGGTCCTTGGGGCGCCTGGGTGGCTCACTTGGTTAGGCAACCAACTTTTGATTTCAGCTCTGGTCATGATCTTGTGGTTCATAGGATTGAGCCCCGTATTGGGCTCTGCGCTCACAGTGTGGAGCCCGCTTGGGATTGTCTTTCTCCCCTTCTCTCAGCCCCCCTCCCACTCATGTATGTTCTCTCTCAAACATTTTTCTAAAAGATGGTCCTTAATTTCTATTGAAAAGCTAAATCCCATTTTTATGCCAGGCCAGGTGGCATCTCCGACCAAGTACACCATTGCAAAGACCAAGGAGAATGCAGAGACCACCATGGGAATACAGGGACCAGCCCCTTCTCTGTCCTGACATCCCTTCCCTGGGTCTTTCTAGATGTCACATTTAGAAAGAGTCAGGGGAGGGGTGGGGTGATCAAAGAATGATCGCTTATCCATGTCATCAGAGGTTTCCGCTCCACCAATCACTTGGTGTGTAACCTTGGCTCACCACATAACCTCTCTGTGCCTCGATTTCCTCATTTGCAATAATGGGTCAACAGTGGTACCTACATCACGGTGTTGTAATTATTAAATGAGTTGATACTTGTAAAAGAAGAGCATTTTGTATGTACTTGGTTCTTGGCGCATGCTAGCTAGCATATCATTATTACTACCTTACTAGTCTGGACTGGATTGTAGCCACTCTTCTCTCCTTTCCTCTCACTGCTTCCCCCTCCCCCAATTACCCAATGAGAAGCCCCCACAGATTTCACTAGTTTTCACCCCACGAGCATTTTTTTTCACCGACACCAGCCCTCTGAGTTTCTCCTTGCTCCCTAGCATCCTTCCCACCAGTCCCCACCAGAGCCATTGAGGACCCCCCCAGGCCTCTGCAGCTACAGAAATGTGAGCTGTGGCTGACCTCCACCGCCATTTGCCGGGGCTAACTCCTCCAACTCTGCACTTGCACTCCACCAGCCCGACTCCTATCGCCAGCCTCCACTCTCAGGCATGCACCCGTGGCAGTGCATGCCAAGAGCCAAAGGCCCTACTTTGTGGGCTGCTCGTGGGCCAAGATTCACCTTGTCTCCTGTCACTGGCCTCCATTACTAGGCTCGACTACAACTAGATACCCTCCCCACTTAAGCGACCACTTGCACACCCTTGACTCATCCTCTGTCACTGCCCTCCACTGCCATGCGCACCCCATGGGGAGAACATGCAGCCATAGCAAGAGGGAATACTGACAGCCAGGGCCTCTGCCTGTCTGTGAGCCCAGTCCCACCTGTCTTCGGTCACAGGCCTGTACTGTGCTTACTTGCAACTGGTCCCTCCAGCCGGGTACCTGTATGCTTCTGGCCTGACTCCTGACACTGGCCTCTAATGCTGTGCACCTGTGGCAAGAACCAGCAGCTATAGGAGTATATACGCAGACAGTCAGGGCCACCCTCACAGCCACCAATGCGCCTGCAGGTGGCCCTGGTTCCTGTTGCCTGCCCTGGTCCCCGCCACTATGTTTGTGTCTGTATACCAGCCACACACAGGCACCCAGGGCTGGCCCCTAGAGCCAGGTGTGGGCACACTGCTAGCTCTGACCACAACTGCTGCCTGCTCTGATCCTTAGCTGTTGGGCCCGGCTGTGTTGCTGGGGACCTCAACAGTCCCTGCAGCCTCTTTGGACCTTCCCCGGCACTCATCAAGGACAGTGCAGTTGTGAGTGCTGTGGACCCCAGTGGCCTGAGCTGATGGGTGCCACAGCCCCCAGACCCAGAGCTGCCACACATATCTTTGCACTTGGTGCCATGACCCACTAGAATATGTGTCAGCACGCTCCACCACACTGCCACTCACAGGTAAACATCTTTCTCTGTGGAAGTCAGTCTCTAAAGTCTGTTAGAGGGGACTGTTTCTTCAAATGTGCAGATACCTACTCAAGGCTTCAGAATCGAGAAGAATCAGAGAAATAGGATTTCATGAAAGGAAACAGTGAACTGCCAATAACTGATCCCAAAGAAACGGATATAGGAATCTCCTGAAAAGAACTCAAAATAATTGTTCTAAAGATGCTCATAGAGATATATAAGAATAAAGATAAATAAGTTAATGAGATAAAGACATGACACAAGAACAAAAATGAGAAGTTAACACAGACAGAAAAACATAAAAGAGCCAAACAGAAATTTCAGAGCTGAGGAATTCAACGACTGAACTCAACAGAGACTTTCCACAACAGACTGTTCCAAGCAGAAAAAAAAGAACCAGCAAGCTCAAAGACAGATCGTTTGAAATTACCTACTCAGAGGAGCCAAAAACAAAACCAAAGACAAATGAACAGGAATGAAGAAAACCTATAGGACTTGCTGGATATTATTAAGAGAAATAATCTATACATCATGGGCATTTCAAAATAGGAGAGGGGTAGAAAGCTTATTTAAATAAATAATGGCTGAGAACTTCTCAAACCTGGAAGATTTGGACATCCAAGTTTGTGAAGCTCAAAGGTCACCTCAAAATTTCATTCTAAAATGATTTTCAATCTAAAATTAAAGACAAGGAAAAAAATTAAAATCGCAAGAGAAAAATATTTCTCTGATAAAGGGAACCCATAACACTATCAGCAGATTAATCAGCAGAAATCTTCGTAAACCATGAGGGAACGGCGTGACAATATTTAAAGTGTTGAAGGAGAAAAACCAGTCAAACAAGAATACTTGACCCAGAAAAGATGTCCTGCCGAAATGAAGGAGAGATGAGGACTTTCCCTTATAAATAAAAGCCAAGGGAGTTCATCACAGCCACAACTGGCCTCTAAGGACTGCTCAAAGGAATTCCTCAAGCTGAAAGTAAAGGGCACTAACTAGTATGGTGAAAACATATAAAAAAATACAATACCAACAGACAATATACTGGTAGAGTTAAGTACACAGCTGGATTCAGAACTCTATAATACTGTGACACGAAGGTGCACTAACCACTTAAAAAGTGTGCTAACCACTCCAGTAAAAAGAATAAGGGATGTAAGTATTAAAAACAGCTATAGCTACACTAATTTCACATTGGATACACAATATAAAAAGATATAACTCATGACGTCAAAAACATAAATGTGGGGCAGGGGAAGTAAAAGGGTGCTGTTTTTGTATGTAATCACAGTTAAGTTGTGATCAGTTTATTATTTTTTTAAGGCAATCTTTTTTTATGTATTTTGGATATTTTTTTTAAAGTTTTTTAAAATTTATTTTGGATGAGACAGAGACAGTGTCAGCGGGGGAGGGGAAGAGAGAGGGAGACAGAGAATTTCAAGCAGTCTCCGCACCATCAGTGCAGAACCCTATGTGGGGCTCAAACCTATGAAACCATGAGATCATGACCTGAGCCAAAACCAACAGTCAGACACTTAACTGACCAAGCCACCCAGGCACCCCAAGTTGTTATCAGTTTAAAATAGACTGCTTATCTATAAGATGTTTCAAATGAGCTATGGGGTAACCACAACCTAGAGAAGAGAATAAAATAAGAAGGGAGGAGCACCTGGGTGGCTCGGTCAGTTAAGCGTCTGATTGTTGATTTTGGCTCTGGCTGTGATCTTACAGTCGTGAGACTGAGCTCTGAGTTGGACGCCATTCTGAGCATGGAGTATGCTTCTCTCTCCCTCTCCCTGTGTGCTTCCCGCACTTGCACTTTCTCTCAAAAAAAAAAAAAAAAAAAAAAGAAAGAAAGAAAAAGAAGGAAATCAAAGTATACCACTATCCACTCACAAAGGAAGATGGTAAGAGAGGAAGAAAGAAACAAGGAAACTACAAAACAGCCAGAAAACAATTAACGAGAAGGCAACAATTAGGTGGTGGATGAGAGGATGGGTGAAATAGGTAAAGGGAATTATGAGTATACTTATCATGATGCACGTTGGGTACTCCATGGAGTTGGTGAATCACTATTTTGTACACCTGAAACTAATACAACACTGTAGGTTAACAACCCTGGAATTAAAAAAAATTGTTTTTTAAAGAAGGCAATAGTAAGTCCTTACCTAGCAAAATTTATTTTAAGTGTAAATGGATTAATTTCTCCAATCAAAAGGCAGAGTGCCTGAATGTACAAAAGACCAAAACCCAACTATTTGCTGCCTACAAGAGATATGCTTCAGCTTTAATGATACACACAGGCTAAAAATTAAGGGGTGGAAAAAGATATCTTACAAAATGGAAACTAAAGAAATCAAGAGCAGCCATACTTATATGAGACAAATAGACTTAAGTCAAGACTGTAACACAAGACAATGAAGATCATTATGTATTGACAATGGGCTCAATTCAAGAGAATATAATAACAAAATATATATGCACCCAACATTGAAACACCTAAATATATTAAGCAAAAACTAATAGATCTGAGGGAGTAAAGGACAATAATACAATAATAATAGGAAACATCAATACACCACTTTCAACAATGGATAGATCATCCAGACAGAAAATCAATAAGAAAATACTAGACTTGAACTGTACTTTAAACCAAAAGGACCTCTTAGATGCATATGGAATATCCCATCCAATGGCAAGCAGAATGTATTCTTTTCATGTGCACACAAAACATTCTCCAGAATAGATCATATGTCTCAGCAAATTTCAAAATACTGAAATTATACCAAGTATCTTTTCCAAGTACAATGATATGAAACTAGAAATCACTAACAAGATGAGAACTGGAAAACTCACAAGTCCGTGCAAATGAAGCAACACACTCTTGAACAACTAGGTCAAAGATAAAATCAAAACAGAAATAAAAATGTATCTTGAAACAAATGAAAATAGCAATACAACATACCCAACTGACAGGATGCAGCAAAGCAGTGCTGAAAGGAAATTTACAGGGATAAATGTGTGCCTACATTAAGAAAAAAGGAACACATAGGCTCACATAAACAGCCTAACTTTACAGCTCAAGGGACTAGGAAGACCAGAATAAAATTAAGCTTAAAGTTAACAGAAGGAGGGAGACACCAAAGACCAGAGCAGAAATAAAAGAAATAGAGAATAGAAAATAATCAAAAAGATCAAGAAAACTAAGAGTTGCGTTTTGAAAACATCAACTCACTTGACAAACATTTGGCTATACTTACAAAGAAAAAAGAAAGAGGTCTCAAGTAAATAAAATTATAAATGCAAGATGACACATTATAACGGACAGTATAGAAATACAAAGGATCATAAGAGACTGCTATGAAAAATTATACACAAACCAATTGGGAAACTTAGAAGAGATGGATAAATTCATAGAAATAAGCAAACTACCAAGTCTGGATCATGAAGAACTAGAAAATCTGAATAGATCAATACCAAGTTAGGAGACTGAATTAGTAATCAAAAACTTTCCAACAAAAAAGAAGAACCAAACATATGGCTTCCTGGGTGAATCCAACCAAACATTTAAAGAAAAAAAGTAACACCAATTCTTCTCAGACTCTTTCAAAGACACGGAAGAGGAGAGAACACTATCAAACTCAGCACTACAACGTCAGCATTATTCCGATACTAAAGTCAGAGTAGGAAACTACAGTCAATATCATTGATAAATATAGATGTAAAAACCCTCAACGAATTACCAGCACACCAAATCCAACAGCATATTTACCATGAGCAAGTGTAATTTATCCTTACCATGCAAGGATGGCTCAACATGTGAAAAACAATCAATGTGCTAAACCACAGAGCAGAATGAATGACAAAAAATCATATGATCATCTCAAGAGATACAGAAAAGAAGCATTTGACAAAATTCAACTTCCATTCTTGATAAAAACTTAGCAAATTGGATACAGAAGAAACATACTTCAACATCATAAAGGCCTTATGTGACAAGCCCACAGGTAACATCATGCTCAATGGTAAAAGGCTGAAAGCTTCCTCTTAATATCAATAACAAGACAACGTTGCCACTCTCACCATTCCTATTCAACATAGTTCTAGAAGACCTAGAGCAACTAGGCAAGAAAGAGAAATAAAAGGTATCCAAAGTGGAAAGAAAGAAGTAAAATGGCCTCTGTGTGCTGATTACATGATCTTGAATATGAAAATCCTAAATCTTCCAGAAAAAAAAGAAAAAACAAACAGAACCTGGTAAAACTAATAAATTCAGTAAAGTTGCAGGATACAAAATGAATATACAAATATCAGTTGCATTTCTATGCACCAGCAGCAAACTATCTCACAAAGAAATAAATAAAGCAATTCCCTTTACGGAAGCATCAAAAACAATAAAATACTTAGGGACAAATTTAACTGAGGAAGTGAAAGATCTGTACACTAAAAATTGTGCTTATTTTTTAATGTTTATTTATTTATTTTGAGATAGAGTGCGAGCAGGGCAAGCGCAGAGAGGGGAGAGAGAAAGAATCCCAAGCAGGCTTTGGCTGTCAGCACAGAGACCAATGTGGGACTCGACTTCATGAACCATGAGATCATAACCTGAGCTGAAATCATGAGTCAGATGCTTAACCAACTGAGCCACTCAGGCGCCTCTACAAACTATAAGATATTGATAAAAGAAATTAGAGAAGACACAAATAAATGGAAACATATCCCACTGTTCATGAATGAATCGGAAGAGCTGGTATTGTTAAAATTTCCATACTACCAAAAGCCATCTATGGATTCAATGCAATGCCTATCAAAATTCCAATGGTGGTCTTCGATTCTCCACAGAAACACACAAACAATCCTAAAAGACCCCAAAAAGGCAAAAAAGAAAATCCTGGAATAAAACTGGAGGCATCACACCCCCTTATTTCAAACCATATTACAACACTTTATTAATCAAACAGCATGTTACAAGCCTAAAAACAGACACGCAGATCAATGGAACAGAATGGAGAACACAAACCTATGTTCATATGGTCAATTAATTTACAACAAAGGAGACAAGAATGGACAATGAGGAAAGGCTAGTCTCTTCAATAAATGTTGGGAAAATTGAACAGCCACATGCAAAAGAATGAAACTATCTTACACCATACACAGAAATGAATTCAAAGTGGATTGGAGACCTGCACATAAGGTCTGGAACAATAAAAACTCCTAGAAGAAAACATAAGTAGTCAGCTCTTTGTCATTGGTCTTTGTGATGATTCTTTTGAATCTGACACCAAAAGCAAAGACAACAAAAGCAAAAATAAACAAGTGGGACCAAATCATACTACGAAGCACTGGGGGTACCTGGGTGGCTCAGTCGATTAAGCCTTGATTAAGTCTTGATTTCAGCTCAGGTCAAGATCTCACGGCTTGTGATTTTGAGCATCGCTTTGGGCTCCTTGCTGAGGGTGGAAACTGCCTAAGACTCCCTCCCTCTCCCTGTTACCTTCTCCCACTTGCGTGTGCGTGCTCTCTCTCTCAAAATTAAAAATAAATTTAAAAAATTCAAAATGAATAAAAATAAAAAGCTTCTGTATAGCAAAAACAACAAAACCCATCAACAAAATTAAAAGGCAACCTACCAAATGGGAAATAATATTTGAAAATCACTGTGTCAAAAGCAAGATGGCAGAGAAGTAGGGAGTGCTGTAATCTTCGCCTGTCCACATCTATCAAACTAAGAAGGAATGAAGCTTCAATACTCTGATCTGCAAGAATGGGAGAAAAACACACAGACTCCAAAAGAAGACAACCTCAAAGATGCCTGAATATATTCTCCCTTATTTCATTCTTACCTCTCCCCTTGGCTGGTTATATGCTTTTAGACTGTTCATTGTCCTTTGTTGTCTCTGCCCCCCCTTTTTCTTTCTTCTCTTCTTTTCTTTCCTCTCCTTTCCTTCCTTTCTCCTTTTGGCTTGCTTGTTTTTTGATTTGTCTGTGTGTTTGCATGCTTTTGTTACATGTGCTTGTCTGTGTTCCTTCTCAGGGCTACTTCAAGAAACAAGCCAAAGTACACATGGTGGAGAGTCCCAAATATCGTTGAGTAGGGAAATAAAATAATCAGAGGCACAACAAGAGAAATCGAGAGACACCACTAAAAGAACATTTCCTGAAATGACAGGCCCTGGACAGTCAATGAGCCTCCTTTAATACAGCAATACTAACAAGCATACAGTGCAGAAAGAGCTTTTAAAACTGAAGAGACAGAAAGTTGGCCAAAATGAAAAACAAAAGAACGCTCCTCTAAAGAAATTCCAGGAAGAAGTCACAGCCAAAGAACTGCTCAAAACAGATATAAGCAACATAACTGAACAAGAATTTAGAACAATTGTCATAAAATTAATCGCTGGACTTGAAAGCATCAGAGAAGCTACTGATACAAAGGCTAGGGACATTCAAAATAGCTGTGACAAGTTCAAAAAGGCTATTAATGAGGTACATAATAAAATATAGGTGGCCACTGTATGGACTGAAAAGGCAGAGAGGAGAAAAGGTGAATTAGAAGACACAGTTATAGGAAAAGAGGAAGCTGAGAAAAAGAGAGAGAAACTGATGCAGGAGCAGAGAAGGGAATAAAAGACCTGAGTGATACAATCAAACGGAACAATATCCATATCATAGGAATTCCTGAAGAAGAAAGAGAAAAAGGTCCGGAAGGGGTGCTTGATCAATTTATCACCGAGAACTTCCCAAACCTGGAGAAAGAAATAGACATTGAAATCTAAGAGGTGCAAAGAACCCCCTTAAGACGTAACTTGAATTGACCTTCGGCATGACATACCATAGTGAAAATGACAAAATATAAAGATAAAGAGAGAAATCTGAAAGCAGCAAGGGATAAAAGGGCCCTAATATACAAAGGGAAGCCTATCAGGGTAGTTAGAGCTATCTAATGAAGTAGAAGACCTATCTAATGAAACTTGGCAGGTCAGAAAGGAAAGGAAGAAAATCTTCAAATGTGATGAACAGAAAAAATATGCAACCAAGAATCCTTTACCAGTGAGCCTGTCATTCAAAACAGAAGGAGAGATAAAAGTTTTCCTAAATAAACAAAAATTGAGAGAATTCATCACCACCAAACCAGCTCTACAAGAAAATCTAAGAGGGACTCTCTGAGAGAAATGTAGTAAGGAATACAAGGTGCCAGAGACACCACTACAAACATAAACTCTACGGAGAACACAATGAATCTAAACCCATATTTTTCAATAATAACACTGAATGTAAGTGGACTGAATGCTCCAATCAAACGACACAGGGTAGCAGAATGGATAAAAAATACAAAGTCATCTATTTGCTCTCTACAAGAGACTCATTTTAAACCTGAAGACACCTTCAGATTGAAAGTAAGGAAATGGAGAAATATCTATCATGTGAATGGAAGTCAAAAGAAAGCCAGAGTAGCCATACTTTTATCAGAAAAACTGGACTTTAAAGTACAGGCAGTAACAAAAGATGAAGAAGAACATTATATAAGAATTACAGGGTCTCTCCATCAGGAAGAGCTAACAATTATAAACATCTATGCACTGAATTTGGGAAGCCCCAAATACATAAAACAATTCATCACAAACAGAAACAATCTTATTGATAAGAATGTGCTAATTGCAGGGGACATTAATACCCCACTTACAGCAATGGAAAGGTCAACCAGACAGAAAATCACTAAAGAAACAATGGACCTGAACAACACATTGGAACAGATGGAATTGATAGATATATTTAGAACTCAGCATCCTGAAGCTAGAGAGTTAACCTTCATCTCTAGTGCACACGGCACATTCTCTAAGATAGATCACATACTGAGGCACAAAGCAGCCCTCCATAAACATAAATAAATTGAGATCAGACCATGCACACTTTCAGATCACAGTGCTATAAAACTTGAAATCAATCACAGGAAAAAGTCTGGAAAACCTCCAAAATGTGGAGGTTAAAAACTACCCTACTAAAAAATGATTGGGTCAATCAGGCAATTCGAGAACAAATTAAAACATATATGGAAACAAATGAAAACGAAAATACAACAATGCAAACTCTCAGGGATGCAGCGAAGGCAGTCCTAAGAGGAAAGTATATTGCAATCCAGGCCTATTACAACAAAATAGAAAAAGCGCAAATTCAAAATCTAACAGAGCACCTACTGGAACTAGAAGGGGAGCAGCAAGAGCACCCCAAACCCAGGAGAAGGAAAGAAATAATAAAGATCAGGGCAGAAATAAACAATAGAGAATCCAAAAAAACAGTCGAGCAGATCAATGAAACCAAGAGTTGGTTCTTTGAAAAAATAAACAAAAATGATAAACCTCTAGCCAGGCTCCACAGAAAGAAAAGAGAGAGCACCCAGATAAACAAAATCATGAATGAAAATGAATTACAACCAATCCCTTAGAAATACAAGCAATTATATGCCAACAAACTGGACAACCTAGAAGAAATGGACAAATTCCTAAATGCACATGCACTGCCAAAATTCAAATGGGAAGAGACAGAAAGCATGAATAGACTGATAAACAGTGAAGAAATCGAATCCGTTATCAAAAATCTCCCAACGAATAAGAGCCCAGGGCCAGATGGCTTCCCAGGGGAATTCTACCAGACATTTAAAGCAGAGCTAGTACCCATTCTTCTCAAACTATTCCAAAAAATAGAAATAGAAGGAAAACTTCCAAACTCATTCTATAAAGCCAGCATCACCTTGATACCCAAACCAGACAGAGACCCAACAACAACAAAAAAGAGAACTACAGGCCAATATCCTTAATGAATACAGATGCAAAAATACTCCATAAGACACTAGCAAATCGAATTGAACAGCATATAAAAAGAATTATCCATCATGATCAAGTGGGATTCATTCCTGGGTTACAGGGCTGGTTCAATATTCGCAAATCCATCAATGTGATCCATCACGTTAACAAAAGAAAAGATTAAAAACCATATGATCCTGTCGATAGAAGCAAAAAAAGCATTTGACAAAATACAGCATCCTTTCTTAATAAAAACACTCGAGAAAGTTGGGATAGAAGGAACTTACTTACCTAAACCTTATAAAAGCAATTTATGAAAAGCCCATAGCTAATATCATCCTCAATGGAGAAAATCTGAGAGCTTTCCCCCTGAGATGAGAAACATGACAGGGATGTCCACTCTCACCACTCTTGTTTCACATAGTACTAGAAGTCCAACATCAGCAATCAGACAACAACAAGAAATACAAGACATCAGAATCAGCAAAGACGAAGTCAAAAATTCACGTTTCACAGATGACATGATACTCTACATGGAAAACCTGACTGACTTTTCAGAAGCCTTCTAGAAATGATCCATGAATTCAGCAAAGTTGCAGGGTACAAAATCAATGTACAGAAATGAGTTGCATTCCTATACACCAATAATGAAGCAACAGAAAGAGAAATCAAGAAACTGATCCCATGCACAACTGCACAAAAAACAATAACATACCTAGGAATAAACCTAACCAAAGATATGAAAGATCTGTATGATGGAAACTATAGAAAGCTTATGAAGGAAATTGAAGAAGACACAAAGAAATGGAAAAACATTCCATGCTCATGGATCAGAAGAATAAATGTTGTTAAAATGTCATTATTGCCCAAAGTAATCTACACATTCAATGCAATCCCAATCGAAATTGCACCAGTATTCTTCTCAAAGCTAGAACTATCCCAAAATTCATATGGAACCACAAAAACCCCCAGAAAGCCAAATTAATGTTGAAGAAGAAAACCAAAATGGGACGCATTACAATCCCAGATTTTAGCCTCTACTACAAAGCTGTCATCATCAAGACAGGATGGTGTTGGCACAAAAACAGACACATAGACCAATGGAATAGAATAGAGAACCCAGAACTGGACCCACAAATGTATGGCCAATTAATCTTTGACAAAGCAGGAAAGAGTATCCCATGGAAAAAGACAGCCTCTTTAGCAGGTGGTGCTGGGAAAACTGGACAGCAACATGTAGAAGAATGAAACTCGACCACTCTCTTACACCATACACAAAAATAAACTCAAAATGGATGTGAGACAGGAAACCATAAAAACCCTAGAAGAGAAAGCAGGAAACACCTCCTTGACCTCAATCGCAGCAGTTTCCTACTCGACATATCCCCAAAGGCAAGGGAATCAAGAACCAAAATGAATGATTGGGACCTCATCAAGATAAAAAGCTTCTGCACTGTAAAGGAAACAATCAACAAAACGAACAGGCAATTGACGGAATAGAAAAAGATAGTTGCAAGTAACATATCAGATAAAGGGCTAGTATCCAAAATCTACAAGGAATTCACCAAACTCCACACCCCACACCCAAAAAATGAATAATTCAGTGATGAAATGGGCAGAAGACATGAAGAGACACTTCTCCAAAGAGGACATCCAGATGGCCAATAGGCACATGAAACGATGCTCAGCATCACTCATCATCAGGAAAATACAAATCAAAACCACACTGAGATACCACCTCATGCCAGTCAGAGTGGCTAAAATGAACAAATCAAGAGACTATAGATGCTGGCGAGGGTGTGGAGAGACGGGCACCCTCCTACGCTGTTAGTGGGAATGTAAACTGGTGCAGCCGCTCTGGAAAAGAGTGTGGAGGTTCTTCAAAAAACTATCAGTAGAACTTCCCTATGATCCAACAATAGAACTGCTGGGGATCTACCCAAGTGCTGATGCATAGGGGCACATGTACCCCAATGTTCATGGCACTTTCAACAAAGCCAAATCATGGAAAGAGCCTAAATGTCCATCAACTGATGAACGGATCATGAAGATGTGGTTTATCTATACAATGGAATACTACATGGCAATGAGAAAGAATAAAATATGAAATTTGTAGCAATGTGGATAGACATCGAGGGTGTCATGCTAAGTGAAATAAGTCAGGCAGAGAAGGACAGATACCATATGTTTTCAGTCATAGATCTAATAGGAGAAACCTAACAGGACCACGGGGATGGGAAGGGGGAAAAAGAGTTAGGGAGAGGGAGGGAGGCAAATCATGAGAGACTCTTGAATACTGAAAACAAACTGAGGGCTGAAGAGGGAGGGGGGAAGGGGAAGGGGGGTGATGGTCATGGAGGAGGGTACTTGTGGGGAAAAGCACTGGGTGTTATATGGAAACCAACTTGACAGTAAACTAATATGAAGTTGGAAAATAATCACTGTGTCCTCCATCTTCAACCTGGTCCCACATTAGCATCATGAGTTAGTTCCAGAAGAAATAAAGTGCTATTTTTTCTGTCCATAGGCCCTTGTCTCAGTAGTCTCTCTCCCTTCCTGTTATTCTTTCCTGTCGCCCCCACTCCCCGAGTCATTCTCAGTGAGTACCCTGAACCGAAGGAGCTGGACATTCCCTTATCTTTTTATGTAAACAGCTTTTCAAGGTTGTCAAAGTAAGAGGTTGACCAGCTCCTAACGGTGGATGCAGATCTTCAGTTTAGCACAACCCACTCCCATGAACACTTCTCTCACACCATGGTGATCTCAAATGTTCAATAGCCAGTGATAAACCCCAAAAAGTCTGTAACGTGAAGATGTGTGCTTATAAATCAAAGGTTTGTGTCCCAAGACCAAAACTTGACTTTTTTAGAAAATGACAAAGATCGTGTTCTCGAGAACCATCACAGAACAAAGGTGGAGATGTGTGAAGTTTGGGGGGAATGTATTTAAATTAAGGTTGATATGGAATCCCTCTCGGTCACTGTTTTCTCATGGGAAAATAAGAGGGTTGGAAGCGTTGGTTTCTGAGTCCCTTCCAGAAACTTCTAGTTCTTTTTATAATTCTGCTAATACTGAAGGGCCTGTGGCCAGGTTACATGGGGTTCCCAAATCCGTCACACATTTGTATGAAGGGAGACCTGGCCCACTCTTCTGGCTACTTCCATACTTGACAGATGCCTGACCCATTCCAACCCCGATGGGTCCCGCTTCATCCTTCGGAAACGTCTCTTCTGTCCACCTCTAAGCAGGACTACCCCGCCATCAAGACACACATCAACCCTTTCTCATGGCTGCTGCCCCGGAGCTAAGGGTCTGAAGGTCAGCCTCTCGGCCCGTGAGCACCCCACCAGTTCCCATGGCCACACACAGCCCTGGTGTCTCCGTCTTCCTGCACCAGCCTCTACCACGCCCAAGCACACCTGCTCAGCATATCTTTTGCAGAAATGATACATCCGCTCCACCTCCGACCCCCACGTCTGCAGATGGGACGGGAATTATCCCTACTACAGGGAGACAACAGTGTGGGGTGAATGCTGGCAGCCCCCTCTTTCCACACCCTGGCTCACCTCTCCAAAACAGAAGAGTCTACATCTGACTGGGATACTATGACACCAATGGGTGGGGTCATGTTGGTTCCAGAGTAGGAAGGAAGCTACCCCTCTGTCCCCGTTTTCCCCTCAAGTCCTCCCACAGACTGGTGAGGACAGCAGAGTGCCTGCTTTTCTCCCAGGCTGCATGGTTCTCCCTCTGGTGCAGGGCCCTGGGTCTGGGGTCCAGAAGCAGGCTGGGAGCCCGAAGTTCTCTCCTCCAGTCTCTGGCTCCCTGTGTTGTGTTCATGGACTGGCCCCGTAGGTGATTGTGACTTTCTGTGCTGGCTAAGCACCTCTGCTGTGGACCCAGCTCTCCAGGAGATGGGGACCCCCTCCAGCTTTGGAGCTGAGGGAGCAGGAAGTCCATTTGGGGTTGAGATTTGGGGCTTTGGTTAAGGAAGTGGAGGAGGGCATGCTGGCCACAGGTTTTCCAGAAAGGGATGCACTGGGTAATAAAGCTGTGGTCCCTGCTCCTCATTTGACCTGTAGGGTTTGTTCGTAATTAGTTGAATGTTGGAGTAGACACAGGATGTGTGGTGGGTACTCCAAATTTCCAGCCACATCATCATTTACTGAGGACCCACAAACGGCCACTCAGCTTAGCCACCCGTTTGGATTCACGCTTTCTCCTCAGTGCAAATGGCTTTCGGGGCCCATTTCCCAGCAATAGAAGAAGCCCTCCCTTGCCCATCTCTCAAGCACAGGCTTCAAACTGACCTGCTCCAGGAAGCTTCCAGAAATAATCCTGAGTTACGAGATACCACATCTCCACTTAGAATTTCCCTGTATTTGCAAATGCTGTGCAATATATTCATCTTTATTTAAGTACCCTAGCTGTCTCCTTCATATTCACCATCTCTCTCCAAACCTAGAATTAAACGTTGCATGTTTAGAAGTGAAATTTTTTCCAACATCCATCCTGCCCCTTGTCAGCATTCTCACTGCCGAGATAGACCGTTTTAATTTTGTGTAGCTTTATTAACTTACGGAGCAAAATTACTACTAAACTCCTACAACAGGCAGGCCTGAAAGAGACACAGGTAAATGAAACACAGTCACAGCCTTTGGAACTATGCATTTCCTAAGAATTCCACTGGGAGAGAAGTTCCAGTAGGAAGTATTGTCGTAGAAATGGGAGAAGAGTTGTAAAAACAGAAGCCAGAGGAACTCACTTTGCCTGAAAAAGAACCAGGAAGGCCTTTCGAGGACGGGGGTACGTGTGAGTAGGGTTCTGAGGGATGAACAGGAAGGCCTCACGTGGATTAAAGGAAAATGTGTTCTGAACAGAAGACGTTGTGTATAGAAAATCACCGACTCATTAGTATACCAAATACGACCCAGAAAATAACGAAAATCTCAGAATTGCTAGAATGAGTTTACATCACAATGCCTGACAAAGGACTGTTAGTTGGCAAGGTAGATTGGCAGCTTGTAGTGAGAACTTCGTCTGCTGAGCTAAGGTGTTTAGACATTTTGGGTTCAGCACCCGCAACCAATGGTGATTCATAAAATCACCTTTAGTGTTAAGACTTTTTTAATAGAAATACACTGAAGGTAAGTTTCTGGTTTGAAAATTACGGTCAGGATACGCCCAGCGCCTAGGAGAAGGCTGGACACACAAAAGATGCTAAGTAAGCTCCTCCTGAATATGAATTTAAAGAGAGTCAGAAGGGAGGAACCACAAAAAGAGGCGATGAGGCCACATTTATGACTTTTCCAAATCTCTGCTGCCACTGATCATCCACCGAAAATAGGAGGCTCTGCGATGACACAAACAGAAGTTATTTTTCTCAACAACTCAGTGCTTACAGGCTCTGCGCATGCGTCAGTCATCACCGGGAAACCGCACACAGGCTGGCTGCCCCCTGGGGCCACGCAGGGCCCATCACCGCTGCTCTGGCCCTGCTCGGTCTTCCGCGTAGCTGAGGGGCCGGGCAGAATCCACACCATGCATTCACTTCCTGCCTAGTGCGGGCCTGTGATGATGCTCTAGTCTCTCTGTGCTGATGCAATGACTTCTGTATCTGGACGTGCGTGCGGAGGAGGAGTTAGCAGATGAAAATATTCTGAAACACTGGGCACAGATGGTTGAGCATTTCTGTAACACTCAGATTTCTCCTCCCTCCTCTTCCTCTCCCCCCGCCCCCCGCCCCCATTCTTCAAAGAAGGCAATTGGAATCCCTTAGGGTGAGATCTAGTTTCAAATCCCAGCTCTATCACATACTGGCTATATGACTTCAGTCCTCTGAGTCTCAATTCTTTTTCTGTAAAATGGGCTGTTGTAAGGATTACGCAAGATAATGTGCACAGAGGGCCAAGAATAGCACCGTTAAAAAACAAACAGGTGCTTAACACATGGTACCTACTTTGACAACAAACTCATTTTGATGCTCCAATCTCTAGAGCCCGTGGAAGAATTCTATGAAGGACCAGAGGGTACAGAAGGCGTCAGGGTGACAAGTGGGGGGCTGTCCAGAAAATTCCCTTCTTACATTTGGTTTCACTGGACTCTGACTGCCAGATCGAGGTCCTCAATTTCAAAATTTCCTTTCATAGTCATTATTATCAGTGTCTCCAGTCTTATCTCTTTCGTCTTTGCCATAAAAGTGACCGTTTCTCAAAGTGACCTTAGTGTAGCCTATCTGTGAGCAAGTTTCTGGGTCAATAGCTGAGCTCTGGAAACGCTTTTAAGAGCATTTTAAAAATCACTAACAAGCTTGGAAACCATATGTTCTGCCATAGGTGAAACCAGCCAGCTCACATAGAAGTGAAGCAATACTATTAAATCATTAATTGCTATTAATTATAGATGAGTGGAAAAAATAATCTCATATTTGTTCTGACCTCTTCTTAAATTCAAAGCAGGCAGATCATGAGCACCAAACACTCTCTTCCCCCTTCCAGAGTAAGGGGGGATAGTATGAACACAGACAAGGACTGGCTGAAAACAAAATCTTCAGTGAGAGTGTGAACAGCCCAGGAAGGAAGCTGGTTACACCCAGAAAGGCCGTTCCCTCCTCCCACCAAGTGCCCTTTTACCCGACTCCCCACAACTGAAAGGGGACACCTCACCCAGCTGTTGGGTGAGAAGAGACGGAAGACGTGAAAACGTCCAAGGATGGAAAATTCCTTGCCAACCCGTCACAGAGCTATATGCAATGCCCCGTGTTGGGCAGGCTGTAAAGATGGAGTTATTCCTTTCTCTTAATTCCTGTCTCTGAACGGCTTCCTCTCTGTGGTCAGTCTACAGCCCAAGTGATAAGGACTCCAAAGTTCCAGCTGTTAAGAATAGGCAAGGCGGCTCACCGCGGTTCCACCCAAGCCCGTTTCCCCCTAAAAAGAGGGGGTTCCCAGTCTTGGCTGCACGTTCAAATCACCTGGGGCGCTTTGAAAACTCCCAGGGCTCAGGCGCCACGCCGGACCCATGACCTTACTTTCTCAGGAGGTGACATCATGTTATCAATAGTGTTTAAAACCTCTCTGGTGTTTCCAGTGTGGAGCCAAGCTTGCGTGCTAGGGGTTCTGACGTGAGGGGTCTGGCGTGAGAGGGGGCAGTGGCCACGGTTCCCCGGGAGACGCTCAGGGCCACAGCTCTTCCCCACTGGCAGCCCCGAGGAATGGGATCGAGCAAGGATGAAGGAGACGGTGCAGGTCGAGACAGACACATGAAGGAATCCTGCAAAATGGGGAGAATTCTCCTGCATGATCGACGGGACTTAACAGCGAACACCCTGCTGGTCTCCACTGCCGGCTGCCTGAACAGTAGCCACGTTCCCACGTTCCTCCCTCCCTTCCTTTCTTTCTTTCTTTCTTTTAATGTTTTATTTATATTTGAGAGAGAGAGAGAGAGAGAGACAGACAGACAGACAGACAGAGAGAGCACGAGCTGGGGAGGGGCAGCACAGAGCCCGATGCGGGGCTTGAACTCATGAACCACAAGATCAGACCTGAGCTGAAGTCAGATACTTAACCGACGGAGCCACCCAGGTGGCCCGACTCCTTCCTTTACTAACAGAGCACCAGTGTTGTTCTGGTGACAACGGGCCCAGCTTAAAACCCTGCATTCCTCAGCTTCTCGAAACTATGAGCAGGTGTGTGATGTATCTGTGACTAATGAGATTTAAGTGGAAGTCACAGGGATCCTGGAGAGATCTTTACATATAATACTTATATATTATGTATGTAACATATACATATACAATATATGAAATATGCATTTGTACGTATATTATATACACAAAATGTGTATGTCATAGTATTTATATATTTATATGTGATTATAATGTATATCACATAAACTATATATTTAAAACAAAGTGAAACTATTGGTTTTCTAGCATTTTGAACACAGAACATTTCTTTTCCCTGTTCCCACCCCCAAATGGTGCGTTTCCATGGGTTTCTCTCCTGCTGAAGGCTTTTAGCCCCTTGCGGAGGAGACTACGCCTCTTTCGCTTCATATCCCCGTGACCTAGCAGAGCTTAGCACGTAACAGGTACCATGAAATGGAAGAAAGGAAGGAGAAGTTATAGGCATTTCAGGAGGGTGACAGGAACCTCTGCTTACAGGGGAATTTCAAGGAAGGGCAGTTTTGAAATAACTTCTTGTGCTGGCCACCAGGTAGTGAAGCTGGCCTACGACAGTCTTGTTATCTGGACTCTGTAGGAAAGGATTCATTGCCTCTGGGGCATTTTACTGTTACCGATTGGAAATAGTGTTGTTACATGAAGGAGTTCAATTCCTCTCCACTGCTAGGTTTCTGCTCTGAGCTTTATCAAGTAATGGACTTACTCCCGGCAGCCGGCCCACCTGCACAGCCACCAGAGAGGAGCACACGGGACCCTGGGCACCAGCCTCGGGCCCGGGGCTGCTGCCCTGGGAGGCGGGAAGAACCCTGCATCAGGGGGATGGGCTCTGCCTCCATCTCCATGCAGAAGCTTACCCTCCCCTGAAGGGATACAGGCAGCTTCACTGAGCACTTACTATATGCCAAGCTCTGTGCCGAGTGCTTGGGATGCATCATCTCTTTCCGCTCCCAGGGGTGTGTAAGAAGACTAAGTTACAATCAGCGCCGTTTATAGACGAGGAAGCGGCGTCTGAGAAGGAGAGGCCCGCGCCCTCGGTCAGGCTGGCAGCCAACAGTGGAGCTGGGATCAGGGGCAGAGGGGTCTCAGCCACGGAGAGCATCACTCTTAACCACCGAGGGCCAGTCTCACGGGGCCTGGGCTCCCGAGGCGGTCCCTCGCCGTGACAGCTTACGGATCTCCTTCAAGAACGTGCGGCCATCTTTCATTTTCATGATTTCAATACTAGCAGTGCTTGCCTTAACTCTGTGTAGTGGACGGTTTCCAAATCTTGATGAGTCTAAAGACAATTAACTATGTTCAGTGAGATGACTCCTGTAAAGTGCCTACTTTCGCGCCTGGAAAAATGAAAAAGCTCATGTTGGTTTCTTTCTTCCTTTTGATCAAGAACAGCCCGTCCCCTGGAGGAGTAGTTAAGGGCTGGGTCTAGGTGATTACGAGGACTGAGACACGTTAAGTACTCTCTTCTACTCCTGCCACGTACTGTTCCAAATTCTTCGAAAAATTATCAAAAGCAACTGTTGACATTAAACAGTGAATTGGATTTTTTTCCCAACTTTCCCGCATTTTCCTTTTCCCCAATCCTTTCTGACAACGAGATGACCATTTGCAGTCAGTGACAGCGTGGGGAGAAGGGGTGGCTCGCAGTGGTGATGGGGACAGTCCTGGCGTCTCTGGGTCTCACTCTCCTGTGTTTGCCTCATGTGAACGGGCAGGGAAGTGACGGCCTTGTTTTCTCTTAATTAGTGTTTTGTGGCTTGTGACATCGAAAATGTGCTGGTACTGAAGACTCTTAGAAGAAGTTAATGACTAAAAGAGGAAGGAAGTCCATTATTTTGAAAATCCCTGGAAGGTTATGAAGACTCAAGCACCTCAGATCCTTCTAGGAAGTAGGTAGAAGAACTACTTCTCACAAATCCACTGTTAGGCGATAATAGCAAATGCCAATCTAGGTCTTTCTATAGAACCATAAAACACAAATACTGATGTCTAAGGAAACTTAGTTTAGAGAATCTGATTAATTTTAAGAGCTTATCAAAATAAATTTTCTACCCAGAAAAGTGAATCGCAATTCCAAGCAAATCTCCATCGGTAATTTGAAAGTTACCCCCAAAGCTATTTGAAAGCTTTCATGAGTTCAAATACTACATTCATTCATGGAAGATGATAAATAAGATTAGTGTTTGTTAAGTAAAATTATTTGAGTAATTTGGGATGAGGCCGTGAGTTAATAAATTAAGGAAGGAACAACAGTTGCTAGGCAATTAACACTATAGCTTTGTAATAATGAATATGGTTTTGTTAAGAAATTCCAAATAATATAATATGACCCTTGAGCAACATGGGTTTGAATTGCGCGGATCTACTTATATACGGATTTTTTAAAATAGACACAGTACAACATTGCAAATGTATCTTCTCTTCTTTATGATTTTTTCAGTAACATTCTCTTTTCTCCAACTTGCTTTATTATAAGTATACAATATATAGTATAAAGAACATACAAAATGTATATTAATCTACTGCTTATGTTATCAGGAAGGTTTCTGGTCAACAGTAGGCTATTAGTAGTAAAGTCTTTGGGGACTTAAAAGTTATACCCAATTTTCAACCACGTGGAAGTCAGTCCCCCTGACTTTCTCACTGCTCAAGGGTCAACAGAATATGTCACAATGCTAACTTTTCCAGGATGAGGACAGGGACATAAGGATGTAACACTCGCCCAGACCAGTGACCAGTTACCCTTGCTGGTATGAACACTCAGATAAGAACACTGAAATATATATCAATGTCCACAATAAAGCATCTATTGTCCACAATGATTAACATCACCTGCCTATTGATAACTATTCATTTTAATGAGGAATGAGAAGGGACTTAGTTAGCAACTTTGGTCAGTCACCCACCCCTTCCAGGGCTTTCTGATCGATTTCACACTGACACATGCAAAGATGACAAAAACAGAGAAAATGATAATATGGGCACAGCATCTGAGCTGCAGTAAGAAGCCAGGTGGGCCCATGCTCTATGCCAGGCCTACCCAATACCCTGCAGGGCGAGAAAATCAATGTTTTGGCAGGCCGGGGGGGTGGGGGGGGTGGGGAGGGACCTGAGTTTAGCCATTTTGTTGGATAATGAAGTTGTGGGTAACTTAACTTCAAGTTGCATCGGAGCAGGGAATGCTGGGTAGTTATTTCTGGTTCATCTAGGGTGGCATTATAGAGCACACTTCACTAACGCTCCATCAGTTGGTTGCTAATTGTTAAAAATGAGGTATAAAAAATGCCTTTAAAATAGCTGGAGCATATTCTTTGACCATGAGTTTACTGACTGGAATCATCTTTCTTGTATAAACCACATCCATAAAAACCACCTTCAATTTCCAGTTTCTGTTTTATTTTTCATAAGTTTATTTATTTTGAGAGAGAGCATGAGGGAGGGGCAGAGAGACAGAGGGAGAGAGAGGAATCCCAAGCAGCCTCTGCACTGTCAGCACAGAGCCCACTGAGGGGCTCCATCCCACAAACTGTGAGATCACGACCTGAGCTGAAATCAACAGTTGGATGCTCAAGAGACCGAGTGACCCAGGCATCCCCAGTTTGTTTCTTTAAAGAGGAGTGAGAATCTGGTCACTGGTGGTGAAGAAATCTGGGTGCAAGGTCCTCCTGCCCTTGCACATTTTTTTACTCTGTGACAGGATCTGACTCACCATTTCTGTTAATCACCTAGACATTCCGTCACTCACCTACATCACGTCTCTACAAAGCTTTCAACTTAGTGTCCCATGAAACCATGACCACGAGTCTCCTTGTTTTCAAACTCACATTTCGCTTTCATAATATGAGTACATTAATTTAAATAAATTATGGAGCTACAATAAGTAAAGTGTCATTTTGGCAACAACGTATGTGCCTCTGAGGGGCAGAGGTCCCGGCAGGGCGCACAGAAGCTCCCAGAGCTGTTCCACGGCTTATAGGGGCAGGAGAGCCAGCCAGGGGTGTCGCTAAGTCACGCCTTGCTGAGAGCTTCTCCGGAGGTCCCAGTCTGGATAAGCAGATTTTCCTCTACAGCCTTTATTGTTTGTGGGTGTTTATTCTACGCATTTCCTTCCTTTTGATTTGTACTTTTTCCACACAGTGTGCAGATGGTAGAATGATTTGTCCTGTAACTGCTCAAAGTGTGCACACTCCGGAGAAAACTGCGCAGGGCTAAGAGAACACTGGCCATTCTGCAGAGCGGTTCGACACTGGCCAGTATCCGTTCTTTGTGATTTGTTGCTTTGCCACAGCGTAAGAGACTTATCGTGGGAATTGCTCAATGGGCCGAGGGAGCCCCTGGGGGTCTTCTGTGAGTCTAGTGTGACTGATCTGTGACACAGGGCTACTGTCTTCCTTCGGTCATTCTGATGTTTGCTCATAAAATGTCGTCAGGCATTTTTATATTACATGTGTGCCATATTAATAATCAGCATATTTAATAATAAGTTTTCCTTAGCGATAAGAACCCCCTTCCCATGGTGCTGTTTGGGGGTATGAGGAGCGGGAGAAGGAGGGCTGTGTGTGGGGGCGTCACGTTCATAATGATTCCATTTCCAGAACTGATGAATTGTGGTGTGCTCTATGAAACAAGAAACAATTCTGTGTTGTTTCTTAAAAACACACACACACACATACAAATGAATAAGATGCCACTATATAACCATGAGAATAACTAAAATTCAAAAAAAATTGATAATACGAACTGCTGGTGAGAATGTGCAACAGTAAGAACTTTCATTGTCTGTAGGATTGCAACATGCTATAACATACTAACAAACTAAACACACTCTTATGATATATTTCAGCAGTTGTGCTCCCTGGTGTTCACCCAAATAAGTGGAAAACTTAAATCCATGTAAAACATAAATCCATACAGGGGCGTCTGGGTGGCTCAGTCAGTTGAACATCCAATTCTTGGTTTTGGCTCAGGTTATGATCCCCCAGTCATTAAGATTAAGCCTTGCATTGAGCTCTGTGCCCAGTGTGGAGCCTGTTTGGGATTCTCTCTCTCTCTCTCTCTGTCTCTCTCACTCCCCCCCTCTGCCCATCTCACCCATTTATGCATTCTCTCTCTCAAAACAAAAACAAAAATCTTACATGCATATGTTTATAATAGCTTTATACATGACTGCCAAAATCTGGAAGCAATTAAGATGTTCTTTAATAAGTAAATGGATAAACAAACTATGGTATATCCATACAACAGAATATTAAAAAGAATTGAGCTATCAAACAAAAAAAGACATGGATGAGTCATAAATGCATATTGAAAAGTGAGAGCAGTCAGTCTGAAAAGGCTATAAAGTATATGATTCCAAGTACATAACATTCCAGGAGAGTGATAACCAAAGAGATGATAGATAAACACATCAGTGTTGCCAGGGATTTAGGAGATGGAGAACAGGGCTGATGGGTGAAGCACACGGATGTTTTTATGTCAGTAAAAGTACTCTGTGTGATACTGAAATGATGAATATAAGACATTAAACATTGTCCAAACCCGTTGAAAGAAATAGTACAAAGAATAAAACCTCAATGTATGCAAATTTAAAAAAATAAATCTCAGGATGGAATGCAACATGTGGCAAAAGAATCTGAATGTATTCTAAATGTGTGAAGCGATCTCACTGAAGAGGGCGGTGGGGTAATTAAGAGTTAGCCACCTACTTAATTGTGGAAATAGGTGGAGTCCGTAAGACTAAAGGCTATGGGAACTGTATCCAAGAACTGGACTCTGGTTGATAAAGTGGCTTCCTGCAGGGATTCGGGTTAACAAATCTGACACTGTTATGGGTGTATATTGGAACTGATCAATTAAGCTACAGGACGGTGAATGGTGGGAGCCAGGCTTCTCACTGTTGGACTGACAACTTACAGATCAGCAAGAGGGGAGGCTGGAATGATACACGTGGTAATAATTTGCAGTTGAAGACGTCAGAATGAACTCATGTTTTTTAGCTTAATATAGATACAGATGGTTACATATGGAAATATTTACAGAAATTCCTATGTACATGGTTTAGAAATCTACATACATATTTCCTTGCTCTTATGAATGAGACGGCCTAAAAGCCATAACACCCCAGTAACAGTGAGCACACCTAGCATCCAGATCTTGGTGTCTAAAACCATTCTCTTAAAAAGGACCCAGGGCTTCCTGGGGAAATGGCTGATTCTAGGACCTGGTAGGAAATAAACAATAGGATCCTGAAGCATCTTATAGTGCCATGAAGGAAGGAAGTGCTCAAAACAAAAAACAAACCAAAAAACCACCACATTGATAGGGACATATCAGAGGCACTGAGGAGCCAGTGGGGAGAGCTCCTAATGACCACAGCTTTGAGCCAGAAAATAAATAAAATGTATTAGATTATAGCCCAAAGTATAAAATAAGTATCTATTGGCCTGCAACTGATATAAATGAATGAATGAATGAATAAGGGAGAAATAATTCCAGAAGAAGAATTCCAAATTATTCATGTAGATACTCTGCTCTCAAGGAGCTGGAACATGGCCCTCCCCCTACCTCATTACTGAAGTGTGGGCTGCATTTAGCAACTTCCTTCCAGGAGGTCTTCTTCCTAGAGTTGGTAGGCCCCTAGCTGGCTAACACTTCACCAGAACCAACCCTGGCTGAGTTGGCCAAGTTGTGAAGAGGGTAAGATCTCTTTTCATCTTCTCTACTGGCTCCAGGACACTTTTTAGGATCTCCTTCAACAGAACAGAGCTGTTTCTTTCATCATGGAGCAAAGCTGATTTGAGAAAACTCTGTCCCCATAAGGGTGGTGCCTCTACTTTGTAGTTAAGGACCACTTACACCCAAATTGCTTGAGGAACTTGCTAGAGATGCGCATTTCTGGGCTGCAGCCAGACTTCTATAGTCAGACTCCCAGGGGGGAAGAAAGTGTGAGTGACACAGGGCCAGGAATCTGCATCCTTAAAAAGTACATGAGGTGACTCTCAGGTTTGGTATTGATGCTTGAGAGTGACAGCTGTAAGAATCCACTATACCACTACTGCAGAAACAGGACGTTTACTTTGAGATAGGATGTAAACAGCGCCACAAGGAAGAAATCAGTCCATTTCAGAATGGGGACATTCCATAAGACACCCAGCCTGGTTTCTTCCACAAGTCAATGACATGGATAAAAAGGAGAGAGATTAACATCAACTTAAAGGACGTTTCAGACATAAATGAATCATACAGTGGATCTTGTTTGAATCCTGATTCAAACAAATCAAAAGTAAGGCAGTATCTTAAGACTCTTGGGGCCATGTAAATATAGACTACATATTGGTTGATATTAAAGAATTAGTGTAGGTTTTGTGGTGGTTATGTAAGAAGATACCGCTCCCTATTTTTAAGAGTATACTTAAGTTTTGAGGGATATATTACATGTTGTCTAGTATTTGCTTTAGAATTCTCTGGCAAAAATTTAAAAGTGAGGCAGTGGGTAGGGGAAATAGACCAAACAGGTATGGCTGCACGCCCAACAGCTATTGAAGATGAGTAGTAAGTACATGGGATTTGTTGTACTCCAAACTTCCAAATATGTTTGGAGATTTTTATACTAAATTGTTAAAAAGATCTAAGGAAACGGGAATGCATGATCCAATGGAATGAATTGCCAAAGATGGACTTCTAGGAAAACAGCTTGGCGGCTCCTCAAAAAGTTAAACACAGAATTACCATATGACCCAGTGATCCTGCTCTGCGTACACACCCTGGAGAACTGAAAACAGAGACTCACAAAATACAGCTATAGATGTTCTTAGCAGTACTAGTTACAGTGGCCAAAAGAGAGAAACAGCCCACATATCCATCCGATGAATGGAATACATGGACAATGAACAAAATGTGGTATATATACAGACAGACAGACAGACACACACACTTGAATATTATTCAGCCATACAAGTTACAAACTTCTGATATATGTTACGATCATTATTCCAGGTGAAATAAGCCAGACATAAAAAGGAGAAATATTACACGGTTCCACTTCCATGAGGTATGTAGAGTGGGCGAACTCATAGAGACTGAAGGTAGAACAGAGGCTGGAGGAAGAGAGGCTGAAGAGATATTACTTGAGGGTACAGTTTCTGTGAGGAAAAAGTCTTGGAAATAGAAGTAGTGGCTGTACAACACTGTGGATGTACTAAACACCACTGAAACATTCACGTTAATCAGGCGCCTGGGGGGCTCAGTTGGTTGAGCATCTGATTTTGTTTCATTTCATGATCTCACTGTTCCAGAGTTTGAGTCCACATCGAACTCGGTGTGACAGCTCAGAGCCTGAAGCCTGTTTTGGATTCCGTGTCTCCCTCTCTGTCTCTGTCCCTCCCTCCCTCATGCTCTCTCTCTCTCTCTCTCAAAAATAATCATTAAAAAAATTTTTTTTAATGTTCACATTAAAATAGTTACTTTTATGTTGTGTGACTTTCATCTCAATGGAGAAATGTGAAGTGGAATCCTAACCAGCAGGAGGGAGGATTTGAAGGGCAATGTCAGGGTCCCTTGCATGACCTCTTGGAAGCATCAGCGAGAGGAATGGGCTCTACATTTAGCCATTTTCTCCGTGACCAATGCAAACGATGTGTGATCAAGGGAAAACGTAATAAATGACCCCTAGCATTTAGAGGCCTCTGTATTTTACATGACTACACAGCATTTTACTGAAATTAGCTTCTTTGATGCCTTGCAGGGGAATTTTTCATGTGATTATATTAACTCAGATCTGGAGTCCTTACTTAGGAAAAAACTCCTGTTGGGGTCTAATTGAATTAAATCCACAGAATCAGACTGAATTTTAATACATGATAGCTTATCACTGACATCATTATTCTGGTTGACAATTAGATCTGTCAGATGGTAGAGAAGGGGTGGCAATAAATGTCAGCATAAATGCCTTCCCTGATATAAATAAGCCTTCTCCGAAGTCTGGAGAGTATCTTGACACTAAGTTAGTAAAAGAAAAAAAAAAGTTGAAAAAAAAAAAAGGTGTCCTACTGTCCACTTATTTGAACTGCTGGCCCAAGACACCACCTGATGGTAAAGTGATCATTCCATACATAAAAGATGAATCCAAGGATTATATTCCATTTACCACTTCATCTCAATAACTTCTTTGTCTTTGTGTGCCTTCCTGCAGGACAGTTTTATTACCTTTTTTTCATCCTAAAACTAATTTTTATTCAATGTCATACACACTTTCATCCCTTTGCATGATGATCTCCTCCTGGATTCACTTTGGGGTCAGACTGTGGACAGGACGATGGAGCACGAGCAGATGGTGCTTTCCGAGGGGTCAGCCCTGGTTGGGAACCTGGGGCGCGTGAGCTGCCAGAACATTCTGAGAGGTGACAGCGTGGGCGCGAGAGAGAGGCTGCAGGAGAAATTCAAATTCCTCATCGTCGGAATCTTCTCTTGTCCCAGGAAGCCTGATGCAGCGCGCCCCAGGCTAGCCTTGGCCTTGTGCCTGTTGATGATCATTTCGTTAGAGTTTTAAAAATGTAGCCTGAAACAGGTCTCATCCCGGGTGGATGTGCGTCAAGGAGGGAAAACTTGGGAGAATTCTTCCAAAAGATGGAACTAGAAGCTGATCAACTCCCGAGGCACCATTCAGTGGACGCAGACAAAAGTCCCGCTTCATCATTTTCCTCCCCATAACAGGTCAGGGCAAAAGTAAGGACATGAAAATGAACTAGAAGCTTCGGTGCTCCTGGATCGCAGAGCTGAGCACTCAGGGAGGAGGGAAGGCCACCGGCCCAGGGCAGAATCTCTACCGGCCGTGCCCCGTCTCGGTGCACAACCGCCGAGAGATTCAGGGACGAAGTGGGTGTGATTGGATCACTACCAGCTCTCATGCATGTGGCCACACATTCCTTCACCAGAAAACAAAGAAAATGAGCTTTACCCTTGTGCTTTCACTTGTAAACTCCTGGGGGATCCAGAGAATTAAATGAAAGAAGAGCTCGGAGGGGTTGACACACTTCTCTGTTGGGTACTTCTTTTTCTGTTTTCAAATGTTAAAGTGGGGCTACAGGAAATAGAACAAGTGACCTAAGAGAAATGGACCAAGTCCCTAAGTTTGGCAGGGGCTGGGGGGGGGATGTGGAGCAGCTGGTGAGGAAGGCTTCACCTGGACAGGTGTGGCCTGACCACTGCTCCATCGTTTCTGTCTTCTCATTTTTGTTTGTTTTTTTTAACTGACCACTGCGATGCTCCATCAAGCAATGCTAAGTAGAACTGGACACTTTTTGTTTTTCATTGTTTTAAATGGTAACCATCTTTGTATGGCTAGTGAAATAGGTTTTCCTTTTTTTTTATGCTTTTATTTATTTATTTTGGTGGGGGAGGGGGAAGGTGCACAGAGAGAGGGAGACAGAGAATCCCAAGCAGGGTCCATACTGTCAGTGCAGAGCCTAATGCTGGACTTGAACTCACGAACCATGAGATCATCACCTGAGCTGAAACCTAGAGTTGTACACTTAACCGAGTGAGATATTCAGGCGCCCTGGTTTTCTATTTGTAATAAAGGTTTTCCTTAATCTATTTTAAACATTTTATTTTTTAAATATTTTACGTTTAGGTAATCTCTACTAGACCCAATTTAGGGCTTGAACTCACAACCCTGAGATCAATAGTTGCATGCTCTACTAAGACTGAGCCAGCCAGGTGCCCCTTCACATTTTATTTTTAAGTAATCTCTCTTCTCAACATGGGGTTCGAACTTATAACCCCAAAATCAAGAGTTGTATGCACTACTGACTGGGCCAGCCAGGTCTCCCTAAAAGTTTTCTTTTAGAATAGATACATAAACGGGGTACCTGGGTGGCTCAGTCAGTTGAGCATCTGGCTTCACCTCAGGTCATGATCTCATGGTTCGTAGGTTCGAGCCCCGCATCGGGCTCTGTGCTGACAGCTCAGAGCCTAGAGGCTGCTTCAGATTCTGTGTCTCTCTCTCTTTCTCTGATCCTTCCCTGCTTGCACTCTGTCTCTCTCTCTCAAAAATAAACATTAAAAAATAAATAAACAAAATAGATACATAGTTAAGTATATAAAATAGATAAATTTAAGTTTGGAGGCAAACTATTGAATAAACAATTCTGCTGATGGCACTAGGCAGGGACAAACCGCTGAGGATTCTAGATTAGACACGGCCTTTTGTTTCCTGATGACAGCTAACGTTTATTCAGCATCTACTACGGATAGGCCACTGAGAAGAGCACTTTTCACATCTGGCCCCTTGCAGCTTTGCCAGGTGGATATTATGAGCCCCACTGAACAGAAGGGAGTTGTGTCCATGAGGTTAAATCTCCTTGTGTCAGATCACATGGTAAGAGAAGCCAGGACCTGAACCCAGATCTAATGGCCAAAGCTCTGTAGAAAAAGTTCTAACTCTTCAGGGCGCCCTGCTGGCTAGGTTGGTAGAGCATGTGGCTTGATCTTGGGGTTGTGAGTTCAAGCCCCATGTTGAGCTTACTTAAAAAACACTACTTACTCCCTGGTCCCTCCTTGCACAGTGGGGGGCTGCCCCCTCTGATCTCCGAGAAGGGCTCCCAGGGAGTGGCCATCAAGTGCACCTGCCCTGTGTCCTTCCCCGGTTAGATACCAGAAGTTGTCCTCTCCTTCCTTCCCTCCTCATTTGACTCGTACATTTCCATTATTGTCATTCCCAGGCTGAACACTGCTTTTTTCTCCCCGGAACTCTGACCTTCAGCTCCATCCTGATGAAAACACCCATCTTCTGCAATCCATAACCAGTTCTGCCGAGAGGGGGCTGTGCCCACTGACCTCAGGGCGGAATGAAACATATCAAAGGTTCCGAGTTTTAAAGTTGTCGGGCTTCCGCTTCCATGAGAAGGAACTCTATTTTCACTCGTACCCCGGCAGGAGATTAGCAGCCTGAAATCACTTTGACAGTGTGGGCTGCCCTACTGCATACCGCGGGGAGTTTTAATTCCAGCCTGTGAAATTGTAATTGCTTCTCAAGGAGAAGCGAGGAATCCTGGGTAATGGCCACAGCCAAGCTCAATGTCAGAGTTGCCAGTCGCTGCCACATCAGATATTACTTGCTGTTATTCAAAAATCACTCCAGCTTTCCATATGGGAAGTGGAACTGGGGAGCGAAAGTAAATTAACAGCAACTGTCAGCTGTTCCGAAGAGCACGGACAGCAGTGTGACAGGGGCGGGTGACCTCCCATCAAAATAGGTAACTTTTCCTCTTCTTTCGGTTAAGATAAAGAGTTTCGCAAACAAATTTCATTACTTAAGGTATGCAGCTGAATGATGTCATTGCGAAGCAAAAAATAATCTGGTCCAAATGGCACGATAAGAATGAAAGCTGCCAATTTCTAGTCTCTCCTTCCTGGAAAGAATGGGTGGGTGGGGGGAGGGGGAAGCGGCCCCAAAGAGTAATTAAAATAATGAAGATAGCAAGTCCGTGTCAGGTTGATGTTCACGATGGATTAAAATTACCTGCTATCAAAGTTAAACTGTCTGAGAAATTGCTTCCTGGCTGTTTGGAATAAAGAAAATTTGGAGCCACCACATCTGATTACAAAACACTGAGAGACGGAGAAAATTATCTGCAAAGGGAAGGACTTGTTTTCTGCCCCCTCTGAAGATGAGGGAGATTCTGAAGTGTCCTAAGTGGTTCTGAAATTAATTTTTTTTGCTACTCAGGGTCAGAGAGGAAAAAGAAGGGGCTGGATGTAATTGCTTACAGGGAAATCGTTTGTGGCATTGCTTTTTTGTTTTGTTTCTTTTTAAATTTATTTATTTACTTTGAAAGAGAGTGTATGTGCATGTGCAAGCAGGGTAGGGGGCGAGAGAAGGAGAGAGAGGATGCCAAGCGGGCTCCGAGCTGTCAGCACAGAGCTGGACAAGGGGCTCAATCTCATGAACCGTGAGATCATGTCCTGAACCGAAATCAAGAGTTGGACGCTTATACACACAGGCGCCCCGCTTTTTTGTTTTTGGCAGAAAATTCACCTGTCGGCTTTACTTGTCTTCACGTGATGATTTTTAGGCCAAACATCATGCATTAGATTTCACTTTTCAAATTGGAGAAAATCTGCCCTTACAAGGTCCTTCTCTTAAAGACGACCTTGACCAAGTCACATCCACCCACAACTCCACCCGCCTCTGCCTGGGTAAATCAACTCGTCCGCAGCAATCTGCTTTAGACTCCTTGCTTGTCCCACAATTTCACGGAACCTGCCTGTCCCTTTTCAATGTACTCAGCATCCTTTGCCTCCATCCTCACAGGGCTCCCCCTTCCTGGAGAAAGCCTTTCTGGACCTCCCCAGTCTGGGATAGATGTCCCTCCTGTGCTCAGACAATTCCCTGTATTTTCTACCTCGAGAAGCTGGATTACAACGGCCCCCAGGCTTCACAAAGGTGGATGGGGTCCATCCTCTTCACTTCTTTTACCCAGTGCTAAGCACAGTTGCTTGGCATATAGTTAAGTACTTGCTGACCACGTGCTGAGTTGTCTTCCCCTTGAGAAGTTTCCATCCCGCTTCCAAAAGGGATTCTTTTTCTCCGAGCATCCTTATGTATCTCCTAACGCTTAGCTACGTGGGCGTCATGGTCTTGGTGCATCTGCTGGTGTCCCGCTCACCCCTTTCTGGGACACCTGCTAATGTACACTGCAGGCCCAGACTCTGGCTTGAGAGCGGTCAAGTACACTGGTTAAGAACAGGACTCTGGAACCAGACTGTCTGGCTTATGAACCTTAGCTCTGCACCACGTACCAGCTAATGACCTTGACAGATCACCTCTCTGTGCCCCACTTTCCTCATCAAGAATAATCATGCCTTCTTCAGAGTGGCCACAAGATATTGATGGTATTGATGCTAACATATTTACAGTGCTTGGGAAGGGACCTGGCTCTATATAAATAGTAGCGATGATGATGATGATGATGATGATAGAGAAGAAGAGGAGAAGGAGGAGGAGGAGGAAGACGAAGAAGAAGAAAAAGAAGAAGAGGCAGCGGTGCCGTCTATTACCATTATGGCTGTAGGCATCAAAAGTATTTTTGGCTACTGCTTCTTGGTCTTGACTCTTGTGCCAACCAACTTTTGAACATGATTTCTAAAACCAATAAAGGCAAATTACAGTGACTTTAGCTTCCTCCAAAGTGGTCACCCAGGACCCATCTCCTTATTTCTGTTCCGTTTCAGGTCCTCCTACCCTGTCCACTCCTGGATTTTCGCATTGGCTTCCTGTTCCTGCTCCAATGGTAGACCAGAAAATCCAGCCACTACGGCTGAGACTCACTGTCTCACTGCCTCACAGAGTGCTGCCTAGCTCCAGTCACAAAGGCCATCAATCTTAAACCCAACTACCAAGAGCTGAAAAATTTCCCTACTGGTAGAGGATGAGTCACAATGTTTTCTCTCTTAACGTCGTGCACATTGACAGGAGGTGTTTACGGTAACAGAGTCGTGGAGTGAGATAACCAGCCACTGGAACACCGGGTCATTCTGGGCCTTGGGCTGTAAGTGACTCTCTGGTGGATGGCCCATAACCTGTGTGCACTGAACAGTCACGAGCTGCTGCAGAAAATCAGCCCAAAGATACCAAACCTTGGGAGAGAGTCAGTGGCACCACCGGGTCAGTCCTGGGAGATAAAGGTGAAGGTCTGCACCGCCCCAGGTGCACAGAAGGCAGAGATTTCAGATCTGGTTCCAGGAATTAAGAATAATGACCAGTATATTACAAAATACAACACAGTTGTAACAAAGAGTCTATAAATTCAGGAGTATAATGAGTATGAATTCCCTTTAAGAATTCCACTCAAGTTTCTTTTTACAACTCAACGTTTCATAACCCCATTCCAGTGGAGAAAAAAAAATCAGTCTAGGTCGGTGCTACAGAGCCCTCAAAATCCCACCCACACCTCCTCCTGCGGCCTTCTCTTTGGAGCTGGGACTGTGAACTCAGGAGATGAAGACAGGTGCAGGGGACACCTCTGGCCAAGCTGGCACTGGCTGCACAGATATTCTTAACTGTGACTGGAGTCTCAAAACACACAGTCAGTTATGACACATTTCTATACAAAGCTAAGTCCAGAGTTTCCCTCCAAAGCATCTCAACACCAAACACAACACTTGGGATCCCTGTTTAGAAATTTTCCAAACTAGAGAGACGCCGTTGACAAGTTATTGACTCCTCCTAACCCCCATTTCTCCATCTGTAAAATAAATGGGTCTTTTCAACTCTATGGTTTCCATGAGCCCCTCTTGCTCCTATTCTAGGCTGATCTGTGGGGTTCTCCATCCCCGCCTTTTCAAGCAAAACCAGGCCCTTAGTGAAGCAGAGAGAAACACACCGATCTCCTCTGTCAACAGCTGAGAAAGAGCAGTCTTTCCATGTGCCCTACTTAAATCTCAACTCAAGTTTCAGGTATTTCTGTAAGAAAGTTTAAGCTGTCTGACACATTAGGGAGAAACAGAGGCTGTTTAAGATTGATCACCAGCAGGCAGCCGGTGGGGAGTTTCTGGGAGTTGATGTTTGTGACTTCAGTGTTGGGTTGCCACAGGTTTTGGGTTTAATATTAATTGAAGTTACTGTAGCTCCCCGGATAGACAGGCTGACTGCCACACAGCACGAGGAAAAGCTGGTGTTAAATTGCTTCCCTCCACTCCCTGACTTTCCTTTTGATTTGTGTGTCTAAAGGCATTAAAAATACTCTTCAACCTGAAATGCAACATTTTTAGCTACTGAATTTTCTTGTAGCTTGTATAATTCCGATTGCCCAAGGCAATCTGGTTTGATGAGATTACATTTTTTAGACTGCCATACGACCAATTTCTGCCTTTTGTAAGATTGCTTTGGAACTTTTGACCTTTCTAACTTCAAAAATCTTGGAGGATGGTGTGTTAAGAGGGAAAGGGAGAAGAGGGAACTTCATTGGAGACTTTAGAATTTTGTTCCGAGCAGACGGGGTTAGAGATCTTACACTGGAAGGAATGTATGAGAAGAAAAACTCTTGGAGAATAAGAAACAGAAAAACATATAAAATCAGGAAAGGTGGGGAGTGGTCAAGGATGACAGACACAACAGACGGGCCTTTGAAGGCTTGAAGCTCATCCTCTTAAATGAGACAGAATCCAACGTGTCCTGAATGTTTCTCCATGTAAAAATTTGAAAGTAAATTTCAAAAGATCCTTTCCTTCCACTAGATGGGACCCAGACTCTATAAGCTCCGTCTCCTGCTTCGTTTTCCATTTGACTTCTGATTTCACTCTTGTAACCAAATGAGACGTGATAGTGACTATTCACCGCTGTTCCCTGGGAGAGAGACTGGGCTGTGGTCAGGTTTACTTACTCACACCCAAAACGGGGAGTGGAGACCAAATTATAGTTTAGTTTTTCTGGTCTAATAGATGTGACAAGTTGTAATATGTCAGTGGGCCAACAATCAGGATTTTAGACTTCTCCTGTGATGGTTGGAATTGAGGGTAGTGGACCGTGACTTGGTGTCTGTGGGCAGCGGAAACCCTTCTCTTCTATCTCAAATGACACGAAGTAGGGCTGCAGAAGTCAGACTGGCTAAAAACAAACAAACAAACAAGCAAAACAGGACAAAAAGCCAGGAATATTTGTTCTCTAAGGATCATAGCCTGAGATGGTTAACAGAGGTGGCTTTTTGGGGTAAGTAGTCACATCTATTTACTGAGAAGAGAGCATATGAATCCTTAACTAAACAGGTGTATTAACAGAATGTGAGATACAGAAGATCAAGACCAGAAAGCTGGTCACTCACTTGAATCGCAGCAGATATACAGGGAAGTAGCAGGTGCTGCAGGATAGAGGGTTGCTAGGTCCCCAGAAGCCATGCAACGTGAAGATGCCAATGCCAAGATTAAGGATCAAAGATGCTGAACTACAAAGATAGGGGTTTGACTCTTAGTGAGGCATTTTCTCAATTAAAGTCATGATGGGATCCACATATCTGGTTATGTGGTATGTGTTACAGCAACAGTCGTAAAACCAACCAACCCCCAGGATCAGCAGTGTCAGTCACAGCAGTGACAAGAACCACCACCAGCTGCCTATGCTGAGGTCTGCCAACAGTCCTCCTGGAAACGGACAAATGGAGAAGCCTAGCAGCAGATGAAAAACTCAAGATAAAGTGCAGAGATTCAACTCTCCCCAAGCCTTGCTTCGTGGTCCTAAAACAGTGGTTATTTCATTGTGCATTTCCGAAAGTGTCAGTACAGGGTAGACAGAGGAACCCGCTGGCCTGGAGCATCCTTCCCAAGCAGGCATCTCTTCAGAGTCTGGAAGGCTTTGATGTCTGTTCAGAAGCCTGGAGTAGCTCTTCCCTGACTCTCAGCTAAAATCTAGATTCCTTAGAGCTGCACCAAAACTGACATCAAAAAACTTCACAAATGTGACCTGAGCTTCTTTTTTTTTTTTTTAATTTTTTAATCTTTATTTTTGAGAGAGGCAGAGAGAGAAGGAGACACAGCTCTGAAGCAGGTTCCAGGCTCTGAGCTGTCACCACAAAGCCAGACGCAGGGCTCGAATTCATGAACTGCGAGATCATGACCTGAGCCCAAGTCGGACACTCAACCAACGGAGCCACCCAGGTGCCCCAACCTGAGCTTACTTCCTAATTTCCAGTCACTTCCCATTGCTCTAGGTATACGCTTTCTTAAATTCACAGTGCACTTTTATACTATAATGCCTTTCTAATTTTGGTGAAATATGCCTAACAAAACATTTGTCACGGTAGCCATTTTTAAGTGTATAATTCAGTGGCATCAAATACCATCACCATTATCTTTTTATAAACCTGTTTTATCGTACCCAATATAAACTCTGTACCTATTAAACAATAACTCCCTCTTTCCTCCTCCCCTCAGCGCCTGGTAACTTCTATTCTACTTTCTGTATCTATTTGTCGAGTCTAGGTAACTCCTATAAGTGGTATCACACAATATTTTCCCTGTGTCTGACTTATTTCACTAAGCATAAGGTTTTCAAGGTTCACCCATGTTGTAGCATGCTGTCAGATTTCACTTCTTTTTAAGGTAATATTCCATTGTATATGACACTGTGTACTACATTTTGCTTATGTAGTCATCTATCAATGGAAATTTGGGTTGTTTCTACCTGTTAACTATTGTGAATAACGCTGCTACTAACACTGGTATGTAGATATCTGTTAGAGTCCCGACATCCTTTTGGATTATATATATAACTAGAACAGAGTTGCCAGGTCACATGGCAGTTCTAGGTTTCAGTTTTGAAGAACTGCCAAGCTATTTTCCACAGTGGCTGATCCGCTTTATCTTTTCACCAATAACATATGAAGGTTCCAACCTCTCTACACCATAAACATTATTTTTTCTTTTGATGGCAGCCATCTTAATGGGTGTAAAGTAATAACTCACTGTGATTTCGATTTGCATTTTCCTAATGTCACATGATACTGAGCATCTTTTCATGTGCTTATTGACCGTGTGTCTATCTTCTTTGGAGAAATGTCTGCTCAAGTCCTTTACACATTTTTAAATTGGGTTGTTCAGTTTGGGGTTGTTGAGTTATAGGAATGCTCTATATATTCTGGATATTAATCTCTTGTCAGAGATAGGATTTGCAAATATTTTCTTTCCCATTTTTTGTGCTTTCTTAATACTATCCTTTGATGTACAAAAGTTCTTAATTTTGATAAAGTCCAAAAGTTTTCTTTTTTGTTTCCTGTATTTTGGTATCACATGTATGAAATTATTACCAAATCTAAAGTCATGAAGAATTTCCCCCAATGTTTTGTTTTCTTCTAGAGGTTTTCTAGATTTAGCTCTGAAGTTTATGTTGGTCTTTTAGCCATTTTGAATTCATTTTCATATATGGAGTAAGATAAAAGCCCAACTTTATTCTTTTGCATGTGGATATCCAGTTTTCCCAATACCATTTGTTGAAAAGACTGTCCTTTTTACTGGCCTTATCAAAAGTCAATTGGCCATATATGTGAAAATTTTTTTCTGGGATTTCTATTCTATTCTACTGATCTGCATGTCTGTTTTTATGCCACTACCGTAGTTTTAATTATTGCAGCCATATCGTAAGTTTTGAAGTTGAGAAGTATTTGTTAGTCTTTGAATTTTCTTTTTCTTTTTCAAGATTGTTTTGGCAATTGCATTCCATACGAATTTGCAATTCCATATGAATTTGAGGGCTGGCTTTTCCATTTCTGCCAAAAAGAAAAGAAAAAAAGGTGGTGGCTAAGTTTTGATAGGAGTTACATTGAATCTGTAGCTTGCATTAGGTAATGTTGATATTTCAACAATGTTAAATCTTCCTATCCATGAACGTGGGTTATCCTTTCATTTATTTATTAATTTTTTTCCAAAAAATTTAATGTTTTTTTATTTATTTTTGAGAGACAGAGACAGCATGAGCAGGGGAGGGTCAGAGAGAGAGGGAGACACAGAATCTGAAGCAGGCTCCAGGCTCTGAGCTAGCTGTTAGCACAGAGCCTGACGCGGGGCTCGAACCCACGAACCGTGAGATCATGACCTGAGCCAAAGCCGGAAGCTTAACCGACTGAGCCAGGTGCCCAACCTTTCATTTATTTAGCTATTTAAAAAAAATTCTTTCAGCAGTGGTTTATAGTTTCCAGCATACAAGTCTTTTACCTCCCTTGTTAGGCCTATTTTTCAGTATTTAATTCTTTAGATCCTATCATAAGTGAAATTGCTTTCTTTTTTTTTTAATGGTTCATTGCTGGTGTATAGAAACACAACTGATTTGTGTGTGTTGATCTTATAATCTACAACTGTGCTGAATTTATTGATTAGGTCTAACAGCTTTTTTGTGATTTTTCAGGATCAGGATACACAGGATCACGTCATCTGCAAATACCATCTTCCCTCTTCCTTTCCGATGTGGATGCCTGTTATTTATTTTTCTTGGCTAACAGCTCTCACCGGAACCTCGGGCACGGTGTTTTATAGCCGCAGTGAATCCTTGTCTTGTTCCTGATCTTATGGGGGAAAACTTTTAGTCTTTCACCACTGAGTACGGTGTGAGCTGTGAGTTTTCATAAATAACCTTTATGCTGAGGAATTTCCCCCCTACTCCTAGTTTTCTAAGAAGTTTTTGACATGAAAGGGTGTTGGATTTTGTCAAATGCTTCTGCTGTGTCAGTGGAGATGATCAAATGTTTTTCCCTTCTCATTTTATGAGTGTGATATGTAAATGCTGATTGATTTTAAGTTGAACCACCCTTGCATTCCTGGGGTGAATCCCACTAGGTCATGGTAAATCATCCTTTTAATATGCTGTTGAAATCAACTTGCAAATCTGTTCGGCATTTCCGAGTAGTTTTGCATTTATATTCATGAGGGACATTGCCTTTCAATGTTCTTGTGGTACCTTTATTTGGCTGTACTATCAGGCTAATGCTGGCCTCGTAGAATGAGTCCGAAAGTGTTCCTTCCTTTTTAATTTTTTAAAAGTGTATGAAAAGGACTGGTGTTAATTATTCTTTATATGTTTGGTAGATTTCACTTGTGAGTCCATTTGCTTCTGGGCCTTTTTTTTTGTTCATAATGTTCAGGGGAGATCCAGTGTTTAAGGGAAGAAAGTCTTGCTGTGAGGCATTTTCTTAAGAGGGCCAAAGTCCACAGAGAAATTTTCCCAGGGACACCGACCAGTGCACTTAGTTCAATCTAATTTTCACTCACCAGACGTTTAAATTACTTCTGGCTATTTCAAAACAGATCATACCTGCAAGTGTAAAGGTATCACACAAGTTGTTCCTGCAAGGGCAGAGACTCACCAGATAGCTCCAGGAACGACATTCAGGAGTGGGTGTCACCAGAGTCATTCTAAAGGGACTCGCTGAGGGAGATAACACAACTTCAAAGTAAGCTGCTGTTTGTCACTAGATTCAATACTTGTGCATACAGTCTGGGGATGGTATGCTCTATATTTATTTGCAAATCTCTTGCTCTGTTTAGAAACCACACGTCTTATTCCCTTTTATGGAAATTGGGTTAAAGACAAGTTGAAAGCTTGGAGGTTGGAATCAGACAGCCTGGAATAACATCTACAGTTACTATTAAGTAAGCAAGTATATTAAAAGCAAATTAAATAAACCTAGGTGTTAAAATTCGTAGTTCTTTAGGTTTTTCTGAATTCCAAGTTCTCTCTAACCTTGATCCAAGGTTGTATTTATACATATATATGAAATATATATGGGAAATATATAAATACGTGTATTTACATGAATATAGATTTTTTTCTGGGTACTTGCCCATCGATAATCATAAGTGTATTCAGATGTCCATACACCAGGAAGAAAGTAAGAGACCAAATGAAACTCTTTGCTTCAATCTCTACACAGTTGGGATATTGTGGCTATGGAACCCCAGGAAACAGTACTGGTAGGAAATAATTGACAGAAAACTAATGAAGAATAATAGTGTCTGCATTTCCTTTTACCCCCAAGGCAGGGTGGGGGAGGGCGTGACTTCTAGGTCTCCTATTAATCTGCCTGCTCTTTTCATCTCTGGCCATGGAAAATCTCCTTCTTGATCTTAGATCGGCCACCCAAATCTGGGCCCCACACTGTTCATTAATTTGATCTCCTCAAATACAGCTGCGATCCATTTTCTTTGAATTTTTCTTCCTTTGCTGCATTTGTTAGAATTAGAGCTGAAATCCCTTGAGGCAAGAATCCCTTTATTCCAAATATAATTCTTTTGGGTGGTCGTGTGTTAATATCAGAATTTAAAACCACCTAACCCTATTTGTAAAATGGGTTTTCATGTTTAAATGGCTAATCATGAAAGGGGAAAAAATTCTGTGTGCCAAGGACATACTACTTGATACATGTGGTCCCATCTCCTCTTTCAGTGACCCTGCGGTAGAATCATGTCCCTGTTTGAGAAGAGCTTCAGAAAGTGACTTGACTGCAACCCAACCTGAACTTTGGCTGATGTCAAAAACCTCAAACTCTCTCCCTAAACTCATCTGCCTCCAGTTTGTACTGAGGTCTGAATCCAGTTGGTTCAGATCCTTGACTCCTTTACGGTTTCTTAACTCAAGTTTTATAGTTTCAACACCATAAATTCTAGCTCGATGGAAAGGCAAGTGCAAATTTATGAAACACGTGCTACTAATAAACTTAAAAAACTAAAAAAAATATTTTGAGAATTAGGACCCCAGCTTAACCATGAATTTGGCATCGATCCTCTAAATGGGTTGCCCCATAGAGCTGAGGTTCTCAAGCGTTAAGAAAATTTTTTTGAGAGAGAGAGAGAGAGAGAGAGAGAGAGAGAGACAGAGCTTGAGCAGGGGAGGGGCAGAGAAAGAGGGAGACACAGAATCTGAAGCTGTGCTGACTGCTCAGAGCCTGACGCAGGGCTCAAACGCACGATCTGTGACGTCATGACCTGAGCCGAAGTCAGACACAACAGAATGAGCCACAGTGGGGCTCCAAGTCCCGAGCTTTCTTGACTCATGACACCCCTAGGCCAAAAGAAACAGCTCACCATTCTGTTCACTAAGCAGGTAGGTACTAACAACTTACTGCTTGTGTCCTAATATCTTACAAAATCTGTGTGGAAAAAAGGTAATAAAAGTAAGTTGAAACAAATATTTATTTTATTCCAAACTTACCATAATTACTTATTAATGGAAGCTGCGCCTCTGTTGGGCACTGCACTTCTCAGACCTTGAAACGAGACCGTCGTCAGGTCTTACTACACATTTTCACTGGACACTTGCTTTTCGTCACAGCAGCTGCCTAAAACCCAGCCTTAGACGTAGCATCTTCGAAATGTGTGCATTCCAATGTTGAAACTGAACCATTTTGAGTGAATAGTTTGCACAGGATCTGACAGATGTCTGTGTTTGCCTCAAAAATTTAAAACATCCTGCGGTGCCTCAGGGGCCAGGCAAATCTTAAGAATATCTTTTTCTTCTTTCTTTTTTCTTTTCTCTTTTTCTCCCCTCCCTCCCTGTTTCCCTTCCTTTGCTTTCTTCTATGTGTATTATAAGACCTCTTAAAGCTTCATTTGTAACTCCAACTCTCTGACTGAAAAATCTCAACCTGGATTGCAGTCAACAGAAAAGCATGTTTTGACTGAAAGACATATGGAAATCTGATGTTTAGACACGTTTTCCCAGCAACAAAGCAAAGTTTTCACCGAAGAACTTTTTACATTATCCTACTGACAACGTCACTCTTGATGAACCAGGAAGACGGAATGAGAGAGAGGGAGAGGAAGGGAGGAAGATAAAAAAAACTTGACTAGTTAATCTTCTTTCTGTAAACGTGTGAGGGCGGCGGGAGGTGGGGGCCTCTGGAGGTGAGCGGGTCCCAGGAGGGAAGCCCTCACAAATGGGACGAGTGCCCTTCCAAGGGAGCCTCGGAGCGCTCTCTAACCCCTTCTACCCTGTGACGTGCACAAGCCAATGATGAAGCAGGAAGTAAGCCCTCACAAGGTACTAAAGCTCCCGGGGACCTTGATTTTGGACTTCCTAGTCTACAGAATCAGGAGAGAGAGATTTCTGCCGCTGAAGAGCCGCAGTCAATGGTGGTGGTAAGGCAGCCGGAATGAAACAAGACCGATCTCTTCGGGGTCTCCTTTTCAGCAGGAAGGGCAACATTAAAAAAATAATAATAAGACTTTGGTACTAAAGGAAAACGTGAGAAGAAAATAATTAGCACCACAGAAGCTGCGCTCACAAACTGCGAGTCAATTGTCTATCATGGCTGACCTTTGTTTTTCTTTATTTCTTTGGGGAGAGAGAAAGAGAGAGCAAGCGAGCAGGGGAGGGGCAGAGAGAGAGAAAATCCCAAGCAGGCCACACACTGTCAGCACAGTGTCTGATGGGGGCTCGAACTCACGAACCATGAGCTGAAGTTGGCCACTTCACTGACTGAGCCACCCGGCGCCCATGGCTGACTATTTTTATGAATCAGGATAGTCTATGTCACGCTAGGCTGCCAAGTCCCAACCTCAGCAGTGTCACTCAACAGTAGCTCCTTCCTTTCTCGTCCTGCACCTGTCCAGCACGTGCTGGGAGGGGCCTGCTGCTCGCACTCCCTTGGGGACCTCATCCTGACGTGTGCCTGGAATCACCCTTGTGGTGGGAAGGGCACATGGCCACTGAACGTGTCTGCCTCAGAGACATGAACCCTCCACTCGCAGTGCTTTGGCCATGGCTGACCCGGGTCACGAGGCCAGGCTGAACTCTAGGCAATGGGAGACTCGTGGCAGACCTACCGGCTGAGGGGAGAGGACGGGGAGAGGGCAGAGCTTTCCTGTGGCTCCCAGGCCCCTTTTGTCCGCAAGAGAACTGCGTTGTCAGCGGCCACCACACCGTCCCCTCCTCCCTCCTGCCAGCAGGACATCGCGGAAAATCGCAAGCTGGATTTTCAGACCACAGCCACCCCTCTGGCCAACTGGTCACCAGGACGGTAACTAGGAGGTGTGACCTGGTCTCCACCGTGGGGCTTCTACACTTTCTGAACTAAAGCACGGAATGAAGTTGCAGCCTGACAGGGGGAGGGAAACAGTAGAGGTGGTTGAGGGGGGAGCACCCTGTATGTACGGCGGAAACAATCCTTGAGAATCCCCAGTCGGTTGACCAGGGCTGCTGGGGCTGTGGCAGGAAGGCCGGGTGGGTCATGCTTTCACGGGAAGGACAGCTCAGTGGGGGACAGGGGAGGCGAGGAAAGCACAGAGCTCCAGGGAGGAGCAGGAGGGAAAGAGTGGGGGCAGGACGGGGGAATGGGAGCACCCTTCTCCTCCAGGCAGGGCGGGGCACAGCTCTTCCGAGGCCCCACAGAGCCTGGCTCCAGGCTGTGGCGCAGGCTGAGCCTGAAAGCATGCTCTGCAGGGGACCCTGGGAGGGGCACGGGCGGGTCCCCTGCTTTTGAAATGTGACTTCCTCTCAGAAGCACATGCTGGGCTCGGGAGAAAAGCACTAACACTAGTCTTGTTTTGTTTTCCAAACTCACCAACTGATGACATAATTACATTTTATTTGGATTCTTTAAAAGACATAAAAGGCCGAAACATTTTGAGATAAAAAGAAGAGCCGAACAGGCGTGTGTTTAAAGACGAAATGCCCCGTGGTGACCAGAGGGCACCTGATTTCCCCGTGACTCCACACAGTCCAAGGAACATTTAAATCCTGATGTTCACAGACTGCTTAATACGTCAGCTCCGCTGCTGACTTAAGTGAAAGAAGCCACTGTGTTTAGTAAAGGCCAGTGATGTCGGGTGGCAATAAATATTTGATGTCATCGATCAAAAATGTCAGAAAAGGGGCACAACTGCTTCTAGACAAATCCAGTTTTTCAAAGTCTGCGGGTGCTGGAGAAGCGGGGGATTCCTCGCATTTCTCAAGATGTCACCGGGAGCCCTTGAATTGGCACTCACCCTGCGCCTTCCCAAAGACTTCTCGCTTCCAAACGCAGGTTTCCCTGTACGCTTTTCAGGAACACATCTGCTGTGGAAAGTAAGACGTTTGTAGCACCGGGACTCCAAACAAAGCAGAGAGAGAAAGATACATTTTTAAAGGTTTAACGAAGATTCAAAATTCTTCCCACATAAGGAAAAGATGACCGTATAATTAGGTTCTGACTTGAAGACGGGAGGTTGAAAGAAAATGCAACCCCTTGCATTTCTTGCCGCAAATAAACCAAAAGGAGCTTAATTTAAGAGATATGCCATGGCAACAGCGAGGAGGTTTTAGGTCAAATAACCAATGGCCCGACTCCATGAGAGACACAATCGGCCTCATTAAAAAGTGTGGCTGGAGCAGAGCAGGGCGGCCAGCATAGATGATTACTCTTAGCACTGATGTGGTTGCTTTTCTGTTCAATGAAGACTTTAATTAGAGATTTATTCTTCTTCTCCAGTGCTGCATCTAGTGGTGTTTTCGTTACAGATTTCGACAAAAAAAAGCAAGAAGAAGGGCGCACAGAGCCAGGCCCACGGACACCCTCAGTGCAGAGTCTCGACGGAGCCTTCGCAAGCAGAGCGCCGTCCGGGAGCACGCGGCGTCCAGCCCAGTAGCAGACGGGTGGGACGCTGAGTTCAGGGGCTTCCCGAGCCTGTTTCTGAATTCCTAGGAAGACGGAAACATAGAGGGGGAATAAAACGATTTAAAAGAGGCATAAAAGCCCTGTTGTGATGTCAAGGAATGAGGCCCTATCCAAGAAGCTGTCTTAGTTCTGTCTTTTATTGAGATATAACTGACCTATCACATCGTTACCTGTTCAGGTATACAACCTAATGAGTCAATGTTTTAGATATTCCAAAATGCCCACAGTAAGTCCAGTAAACACCGGCCACCACGCGTGGTTACAACTTTATTCTTGTGATGAGAACGTTCGGGATTTACTCTCTTAGCAACTTTCAAATATACAACATGGTATTGTTACCTACAGCCAGCGTGCCACACAGCGCAAACCCAGGGCTTAGCCATGCCGCCACCGGGGGTTTGCACCTTCTAACCGCCTTCGGGCATTTTGCCCGTCCCCACCCCAATCCATCTGTTCTCTGTAAATAGGAGCATGATTTCTTCCTTCCTTTTTTTTTTTTTTTTTTTAAGATTCCACATGTAACTGAGCCCATATGGTATCTGTTCTTTGACTTATTTCACTTACCATATTGCCCTAAAGGTCCATCCAGGCTGTTGCAAATGGTAAGATTTCCCTCTTTCTGTGGCTGAGTAATATTCTGTTACATACATATTTAATATATGTGTATACATATATACATACATACATATATATGTTTATATATATATAATTCTACATCTTCTTTATCCATTTATCCACCGATGGATACTTGGCTATTTCCATGCCTTGGTGACTATAAATAGTGCTACAATGGACACAGAGGTTTCGGTTTTCATTTTCTTCAGGTGAACACACAGAAGAGAAACTGCTGCTGGAACGTCAGTCAGCTCTGGTTTTAATTTTTTAGGCACCTCCAGACTGCTTTCTGCAGGGGTGACACCAGTCTGCCTTCCTACCAACAGGGCCCTTTGCTCCACATCCTCGCCAACCTTGGCATTTCTTATCTTTTTGATAACGACCATTCTAACAGGTATGAGGTGTCATCGTGGTTTTGATTTGCGTTTCCCTGACGATTAGTGGTGTTTAAGTACCTCTCACGTACCTGTCGTCTTCTTTGGAAAAATATCTACTCAGATCCTCTGCCCATTTTGTCATCAGATTGGTTTTTTGCTAGTGAGTTGTAGGAGTTCTTTATATATCTTGGATACTACTCCCTTATCATATACCAGATATATGACTTATAAATATTTTCTCCATTGAGTAGGTTGCCTTTTCTCTTGTTGATGGTTTGCTTTGCTGTGCAGAAGCTTTCCAGTCTGATGCAAGCAGCAGCTATCAGTTACTCCTTCAACACAGACATGCAAACATGCACCCTGGGCCGCATGGCCTCAAGTCAGGTATGAAGAGATCACATTTCCTTTCCTTGAAGTGTCGGACCAAGTTCATGATTTTCCAGACGATATACAACATATAGGAGACAGAGTGTGTGTTTATGGACAATCAAGGCAGATTCATGAAGCATAACATTTATGTAGCGTGGAATCATAGAAAAAAACGTAACTTTGAGGGATGCAACCACATCTACTCAGCGAAAGAAGAATGATAGAGGAAAAACTATGGAAGCCATTTTATTCCACCAACTTATCCCTCAGGACGGAGATTTCCAGCTGGGGCACTGCTGCAGGAGGGCTGCCCCAAACTTGGGAGAGGGGTCCCAAGGGGTCTGGGCAGCCAGAAGGATTGTCCCTCCACACGCAGCTGCCTCCATTACTCCACGGGGCGCTGTAGCCACCGTCACTTTGTGCACCAGGCAGGGACAAAGTTGGAAAGTCCTGCCTAGAAGGAGCATGAAGAGCTAGGAGTCACAACTGTGCTGCTTTTTAGCCGGTCTCTGTGCGCTGATGCTTTGTCCTGTGTGTGCAGAGGAGGGGCGGGGCGGGGGCACCTGGCTGCTCTCAGGACGGTTCTGGTTTTGCAAAGTCTAATTTTAATTCTATTGTAGAAGATTTCCACCTTGTGCACAGGCTTTGGAATCAGTGCCTCCCCTTGTGAGACGTGAAACAACATTTTGAGGAGGTGGGGGGGAGGGGCAAAGAGGCGCACAGGTGGGAGGAACAATGTGGCGGGAGGAGGGGCAACCCAGAGGCAGGACGACGCAGGGGTGTCTGAGAAGAACGAGAAATCCACAGCAGCACACATTGTTCGGCTTGTCCTGCCCTCCCAAGGTCCCCAAGGACGCCCTGCTGACACCCCCGTCCTCTGGGAAGGCGGGTGGCAGCTCGGCCCGCACAGCACAGGCACTGGGACCAACCGTTCTGGAGGGCGCAGTGGCAGGCATGGCCAGGGCAGGTGGACGGGAAGGGCGAGCACGGAGGAGAGGGTCCAGTGGCGAGCTGAGGTGGGAGGCGACGGACGCCCAGGTTGGGACGCTGGCGGAAGGCACGACAGGACAGCATGAATAGTGGGCTCTGGGTGGAGAACCAACAGGGCTTGCGTTCAGATGAGCAGCGAGAGGTACACAGACTAGGAATGGGGAAATAAAAATCACCTCTCCAATCCGATTTCCACCCGCTAATACTCCCGTGTGATGATGTGCGGCAACTCTTGCTTTGACTGCAGGAGACTAACTGCAAAGTCACAAAACCTGTTAACCACGAGGATAAATCTCTCGACCCAATGGCAGCCAAATTGTTATTTACCTCTGCTCCCCACAGGTGCGCGGGCTGATGTCCCGTGGGCGTCCGTTCCTCAACCAGGGGGTGCGCACCCCAAAACACAGGGCTCTCCTCCCCCAAGGCAGTGGGGGCAGCGGCGGGAGCCCAGGGGCGCACCCAGACCTGCCTGCGCCCTCCTGTGACACCGACTTTCTGTGTGATGTTCTGAGCTAAGAACACACCAGCAAACTTTTATGTTGACTAATACTCTTGGGGCGCCTGGGGGGCTCAGTGGGTTGAGGGTCCAACTTCAGCTCCGGTTATGGTCTCACGGTTCACGAGTTTAAGCCCCGCATCGGGCTCTGGGCTGACAGCTAGGAGCCTAAAGCCTGCTTCAGATTCTGTGTCTCCCTCTGTGCCCCTCCCCTGCTCACGCACTGTTTCTCTCAAAAATAAACATTAAAAAAATTAAAAATAAAGTCCGAAGGCTGAAATTAAAATAAATAAATTAAAAAAAATAAAGTAGTCTCGCTGTCTCAAGGACAGCACCCATCTGGACACAGCAGCCTTGGAAGGGAACGCCCTCCTTCTTGAGCCACCATGACCTCAGCGATGGGAGTTCTTCAAAGGCAGGGAGCCTAACTCACCTCTGGGCTCTGGAACTGCACAGCGACAGGTACGGAGCAGGGGCTCAGTAAACATTTAGAAATGAATCAGTGAATGAAGGAAGGAAGGAATGAACACAGGGGTGTGTATTCCAGATGAGATCCAACTGGTGAGAAAGACGTCCCTCCGCGTCCCTGTGACTGATGTGGCCTATGATGTATTCGGGGAACTAGTCTACACGAATCCTACGTCACCGCCTCTACAAATTATATCAACACTTGTTCAGTTTGGGTTTACAAGACCAAGACTGCAGCCTGTGCCCCAGAAAAACACGGGCACATCTGCAGGCGGCCCCCCTCGCGCTTCATGCGGTGTGACCTCAGGAGGATCACGGACACCCTCACCCAGGAGTAGACCGGAATAGTGTAGGGATGGACGCTTTCTTTTTACAAAAAAAACCATGAACACAAAATTAAGGACAGGGCCTTGGAAGGGGGCCCTCAAAGACCGAGGCCCTGAAATGGAACGTCTCCTGGCTTCTGGGAATATCTCCCTCTGTCCCACCCCAGGCTCGAACGCTGGACCTTTGTTCTGCACCTGGGCAGGACGAGGCGGGCCGGAGCGTTACATATTTGGTTGAGGTTATAAAACGTTCCGCTGCCCAGAGCGGCGGTGCAGGTAACGTGCCTGTGCCCTCGGCTTGACGGCTGCACGTTTCTCCTTCTACCTCACTGGCCATGAAGTTTTGCTCAAAATATCAAACTTACTATTAAATGACCATAGCGGATCACTTGTATTCAACACAGCCATTTTTCCCTGTATATTACTCCCTCCGGTCACCCCCATCGCATACCAAACGCATCTGAATATAAAGAACTCTGGTGATAAGCCGCCCTCCTGTTCCTAGGGGCCAAGTCCGCACCACAGAAGCGCACACGAGCTACGGGAAGCCCACCTCACTGCCAGCCTCCCTCAGATCAAGGCGGGGGCCTGACCCCACAAGCCAGCAGAGAGAAGATCCAGCCTGTCTCTACCCCGCTGGGCCTCTTTTGTTACCCACACCTTTCACCGATTCAAGACCTTGATGAAAAGAGTCTGAGGATGTATTTTTAAACACAAGGTTGGGGGAAAAAAAAGGTTTCTCGGATGACGGTCAGCAGCAGACAGCGAGCTTTGCACATTTCAGCGGTCACTCCTGCTGGGGCACTGAAGGAAAAGCAACTAAAAATGCAGGAAACAGAAGGACTTTCTCAAAGTCCAAGGCACTGACACACAGCAGACCTCTACACAGTGAGAAACAGCATTCATGAAGAGAAAATGCGGTAGCATTTCTCTAACGCAGTTAAGATGAAGAGTGCTTATAGGTGAGGTGACCATCAATAACCAGCACTGAGCTACGTTTACGTGTGCGCGCGCGCCCGTGACTGCACACAGAACAGTGTGTGTACGTGACTTAGAGAAAAACTTAGTGAGGTTAAGAGTTCTGAGAAATAGACACTTTTCAAGGGGTGGAACCTCCTGGAGCCTGGCGACCTCTCCTATGAGGCAGGCCTATCTCAGCACCCACCTTTAGAAGCTTCGGGAAGGGTGGGCGGTACCATGCCCAGCACCTTGGCGGATGCCTGGAGTACAGGGGGCTGGATGAAGGGCTCTGCAGTGACGCCTCAGCCCAGCAGCGGGACTTGGGACGCGGGGGAGGCCAGGGCCCGGTGAGACAGAGACGTCCTGTCCTGGGTAGGTCCTCCCCAGCGCTCACCCACAAGACCGGGGGGGGGGGGGGGGTGCCTCTCTTGCTCCAGCATCTCTTCCCTGCCCTGGGCTCCTGCTCTGTGCCGTGAACCTTCTGGAACGGCTCCTAACTAAAACCATCTCACACATGAAGGGAAACTCGAATTCCACCATTTATGACGCGGATTCAACTGTCAGCTGTGCCAGGGGCCCAGTTTTACATCTGCTTTTTCCTTTGATATTTAATTTTGTCAAATTTT